>VMBQ01005757.1:0-61529 GCA_007657795.1 Dreissena rostriformis
AACAGGTTTACTATATTTATAGCAAATAATTGGTGATTCAGTATTGCGGAAATAAGGGGGTATCAACCGACGCACATTTTTATCAGTGAATGAAGGTTACACTTCAAGGAAAAAGGTCACACATTTTCATGTCCAATTTTCAAATTTTCATAAAACATGTTTTCCAGTTCCTAGTTGAGTCCTTATTGAATGGCCATAACACTTCTGAAAATCAATAATTTACGGTCAACTTCAACGCGAATGATAATTGGTGATGTTCCATGACCTAATAATCCAAATAAGTCCAAATATCATTTTCATAATTTGTATTAAAGAAAACGTACCGTTAAAAGTGATTCAAGTATTGAAATTGAGCAGTGAAATCGACCTTACAATCAATTAAAGACAGTGACTGTACGCGTCACAACAATCAATTTAAGGAAGTGACTGTACGCGTCACAACAATCAATTTAAGGCAGTGTCTGTGCGCGTCACACCAATCAATTTAAGGCAGTGACTGTACGCGTCACAAAAATTAATTAAAGGCAGTGACTGTACGCGTCACAACAATCAATTTAAGGAAGTGACTGTACGCGTCACAACAATCAAATAAAGGCAGTGACTGTACGCGTCACAATAATCAATTTAAGGCAGTGACTGTACGCGTCACAACAATCAAATAAATGCAGTGACTGTACGCGTCACAACAATCATTTTAAGGCAGTGACTGTACGCGTCACAACAATCAATTCAAGGCAGTGGTTGTACGCGTCACAACAATAAAATAAAGGCAGTGACTGTACGCGTCACAACAATCAAATAAAGGCAGTGACTGTATGCGTCACAACATTCAATTAAAGGCAGTGACTGTATGCGTCACAACAATCAATTAAAGACAGTGACTGTACGCGTCACAACAATCAAATAAAGGCAGTGACTGTACGCGTCACAATAATCAATTTAAGGCAGTGACTGTACGCGGCNTTTTGACACGGGGTTATTCGAGCATGACTAATACACAACCATGCGCATCTTCGGACCTTCGGGGCCATACTCTGATATGACTCGGCTTACGAAGAAACATGCAACAACATGCATACAATCATACATTGCTGGCCAGCACTATCAAACATAAGAAGAAACATGCAATACACTGCTCCTGAAAGGTGTCTGCGTTGTTTAAGTTTAACGCTTATGCAACCTAAACAATTTTGACAATCGTATAGAACAATGCGTGTACCGGTCAAGCAGTCATCAACTGGTTGGTAGCCTTATCAATGCCATCGCGTCCTCGGACTCGCATACGCATCGACCCACGTCAGGTTCTAACGCTTGCGGGCAAAAAATAGTGTCCCTCGCGAAAGACTGAGGAGCCTTGCCAGAGTATAACGACAGCATTGATAAAACATCTTAGCGCTGAAAACCGATGCGTTTTCCCCCAAGTGCTATCAACGCGCTTTGCAACTTGGGGGTCGGTCTAACGACACCTACATACCTCGGTCGCCCATACTCGAGTTAATCGACCGCCGTTGTTTTTCTGCTTGCCAAACAGCAGTCAAAGACAACCTAACATTGATCTAGCCAGATTGGAAACTACGAGCAAACGCTGACTCGCCCAAGCGAGTGACCCGCTTCCTGCGCCGAAGCAAAACCTCGCCTAAGCACTGTCGACCCAACGCCAGTAACACTGCTCCGTTAACTGGGGAGCCTTGCCAATGCTCACAAGAAATTTTCAATCCTGGCTAGAGCAATCAGTATATTCGGACTGGTGTGCCAACATTTCGATTTTCCTAAGAATGTTGTAAGAGAAACATCATACATTGATGTCCAGCATTATACGAAGAAACATGCAACAACATGCATACAATCATTCATTGCTGGCCAGCACTATCAAACATAAGAAGAAACATGCCATAAACTGTTCTTGAAAGGTGTCTGCTATGTTTTAGTTTAACGCTTATGCAACCTTAACAATTTTGACAATCGTATAGAGCAATGCGTGTATCGGTCAAGCAGTCATCAACTGGTTGGTAGCCTTATCAATGCCATCGCGTCCTCGGACTCGCATATGCATCGACCCACGTCAGGTTCTAACGCTTGCGGGCAAAAAATAGTGTCCCTCGCGATAGACTGGGGAGCCTCGCCAGAGTATAACGACGGCATTGATAAAACATCTTAGCGCTGAAAACCGAGGCGTTTCCCCCCAAGTGCTATCAGCGTGCTTTCCAACTTGGGGAGTCGGTCTAACGACACCTTCATACCTCGGTCGCCCATACTTAGTTTATCGACCGCTGTTGTCTCTTGCTTGCCAAACAGCAGTCAAAGACAACCTTACATTGATCTATCCAGCTTGGAAAATACGAGCAAACGCTGACTCTACCAAGCGCGTTACCCGCTTCCTGCGCAGAAGCATAACCTCGCCTAAGCACTGTCGACCTAACGCCAGTAACACTGCTCCGTTAACTGGGGAGACTTTCCAATGCTCACAAGTAATTTGCAATCCTGGCTAGAGCAATTAGTATATTCAGACTGGTGTGCCACCATTTCGATTTCCCTAAGAATGCTGTAAGAGAAACATCATACATTGATGACCAGCACTATACGAAGAAACATGCAACAACATTCATACAATCATACATTGCTGGCCAGCACTATCAAACATACGAAGAAACATACAACAAACTGTTTGAACATGTACTCACGGTTTTGTCGCCACTATGCTAAAGATATGTGCCAGTCTCTAAATACGTCTGGACTGCTCGGTGTTCACATCAAGACTGGCGAGTTGAACTGAAAAACAAGAGTTTTTATAGCAGTCTTTGTAATTTTGTTATAATGTGGTACGGAACAGTGAACAGTAACATGAAACTGAACTCACCTTAAACTTGTACTTACCATGTTGTCATCACTGAAATGTGAAAAAAACCCATAGCCAAGCATCGTATTTTGAGATTGTGTTGATTCAGCCCTGGTGCTAAAACTCCTCAAACGCGAAACGATTGATAAATTTGGAGAGTGCTGATGTTATCGTTATATTTTGTGCCAAAACGAGGATTGCTTATATGATTTATAAAATACACCATTCACTGTATGAACACGTATGGCCGAGTGGTTTCAGTGCTAGAGTTTTACTCCAAGGGTCAATGGTTCGAACCCAGTTGATGATTTCATTTTTTTTAAATTGTATTCTCGTTTTTTACATGAGATATTCAGTTACAATGTTAACATTTATCAAATTTAAAGCATTTAATGACAAACTGAATTACTTGCAAAAATCTGTGATAAGGCCCCTTTAATATAACTTACAAATATGGCTTCGTGAACCTAAATATTGTTAGAATATTCGAAAAGCCCATTACTACTCAAAATCAACGAAAATTTCGTACACTAATTCGTAAAATAAAGTTAAGCAATTAAAGATCAGTGTTCCTTATAGCAAAATCCAAAATGTCAACGCCAGATGTTTTCTGGTAACATAGATGTTGGTAGATAAAAAATGCTCGCTTTTATTGTTTGTGACACAATAAATTCCATTTTCATTTCCCGCAAATATATCTATTAATAATCCATTAATATCTCAAATAATTTATCAATAAAAACCGACTGAACAAACGAACACGAAAGGAGTTCCTTGAAGAAGTGACGAGTGTGATGACAGTCTTACCTGTTTAACTCGAGATATTCATGTTTGTGCCATAACATAAGTGGAACATTAATTCGGAGCCTGCGCAGCGAATCGACGCATTTCAGCATGCAGACGTTGTTTAGGCCCATATAAAATCTTAAACTAAATTAAACCTTGTGTTTGTCTTGCTAATTTACCGATTCGTGAACAGAGTTTTGAAACATTCGTAATTTTTCCTTGCGACGATTTGTGGATACGGGCCCAGCCTGTATTGATTACTTATCGGCGATTTAATGTTAATTTGCAATTCTGGTCTCTTTGAAACAGCTAGTGTTTACATTTGGGCTGAACAGATTATTTGTTAAGATATGGCACATTAGATAAAGATTTGAAAAACGTACTTGTCTGAATTTGCAGTATTTACAACAGGCTCGTTTGTGACAGGATTAAACATTGTAATTCAATGCAAAGGTTCGTTGCTGCATCCAATTTACGTTATTGTTTACTATTTTCTTTGAATTTGTTTCTTTCTTTATTTCTTTAACAGTCTATGGTACGCTATCAGAGTTTCATTTTTTTTCCTTAGGCTCTTTTTAATAAAATCCGTAACTAATTCTTATTAGCTTTTCATTTTTTCCAATCAGTGTTTAACTTCAACAAGTTATATTATTTTATGTTATCGATAATAGAATTGTTTAGGCCTATAATTGGTTAGCATACTAAACAACAAAATGAATGAATGTTTAAGAGTTGTAATTTTAAACATATGATTTTGCTACACACTGTTTTGTATGTAAATAAGCTATATATACAGCATATAATTAGTATATGTTTTTAAAGGTGTCAATGATGGTATTTACTAGGCATCTTAAGATGGTTTCTATTAAAAAAGAAAAATAAGTGTAAGATATATGTATAAAAGACAACTGTTTTTGTTTCTTCACCAAGTGTTATTGTAAGATGGCGTAAACACGCAACAGCGATACATACTGAGGGGGTAATAGATGTAGTATTCTTTCTTCTTATTTCCTCACCTACGTTTTAATGGACCCAGTACATTTTAATTATATATTGGTTTAACACATGGGTGATGCTTTTTATACCCCCACGCGTTGGATTCATAAAGCATGGCACGTCTATCCGTAGGTCTCGTATTTTGTGTTTGGTATTACAGTTGTACATTCATTTTCATTTACAATTATTTTCATAGTCTATTACAGTCACATAAACAACCAAGCTATGTAATATGGATCTTTTACATACAATATTGCTGCTTCGTCCTGTATNGGAAAAAAGTAGGAAAAAGTAGGAACTTTTCCCTCAAAAGTAGGAATACCTTAGTCTTACCAGAGCCATGTTAACACAGTATTTCTGTACTCACTATACATGACATCGTGCACTGCATCTGGTTGAGGCCCAACACCCATATATAACTGTCACTAGCAACCTTAAATGTTTTTTATTGATTAAAGACACAGATACAAACAAAATTGAGTATTATATTATGACAATTTACTCAAGTTATCCAAGTAAAAAACAACCATGACAAGATTTAGATTCCAACAGAAAATCACAATTCTCTTTAAGTAGATACAGATATCCACTTTTATCCAACTTCTCCATCCATGAAGGGTTAAACTTTGTTTTCTCACTAGGCATTTCAGCATTAATAGTGTATCTGTGATAATTAAGCTTCAATCAATGCTACCCTGTTAAAGAAGTATAATTAGATACTGTAAATTTTGGTGTATCATCAAATAAGTGGTTGCCTCATTACTACTCAAAAATCAACGGAAATTTCGTACAATATGCTTGTTTTTATTTTTTTTTTGTGACACAATTAATGCCATTTTAATTTCCCGCAAATATATCTATTCATACGACACACGAACACTAAAATAGAACCGTGCTAGTGTTCATGTGTCGTATGAATAGATATCGTTGCGGGAAATTAAAATTGAATTAAATATGCCATAAAATAAAAACACGCATTTTGTATCTACAAACACCTATGTTACCAGACCACATCTGGCGTTGACATTTCGGCAATCGCTTTAAGGAACGCTGCTTTTTAATTCTTAAACATTATTTAACAAAATATTGTACGAAATTTTCGTAAATTTTGAGTTGTAATNTGCTTAAAGGAATTTCTGTAAGAAATATTCTAAATATAAAATAAATATACTAGACATCCCTAATCTTGGAAATAAATTGATCCAATTTATAAGGATGGGAGAGTCCACTAGGCATAAATGGGTTAATGTATTGATGATCGTTATGAAAGGAATTTTGCTGCTACCTGCCTTGGCTGAATTATGACTCTTTGTCTTTTTGTGGACTGTAGAATAGTAAGTGGATTTGTTAATGTCCAAATATGTGTCGCGGGGTATCAGTGACTTTGACCCATGTCTCGTGTGTTATCGTAATATTGACTTGTTAATAGGTCCATTGATGTCGATTATTTTGGTAAACACAGATTGATTAGTATTCGATCTTGATTGAAGCCTCATTACTACTAAAAAATCAACGGAAATTTCGTACAATATGCTTGTTTTAATTTTTTGTGACACAATTAATGCAATTTTAATTTCCCGCAAATATATCTATTCATACGACACACGAACACTAAAATAGAACGGTGTTTGTGTTTTCATGTATCGTATGAATAGATATCGTTGCGGGAAATTAAAATTGAATTAAATATGCCATAAAATGAAAACGCGCATTTTGTATCTACAAACATCTATGTTACCAGACCACATCTAGCGTTGACATTTCGGCAATCGCTTTATGGAACACTGCTTTTAAATTCTTAAACACTATTTTACAAAATATTGTACGAAATTTTCGTAAATTTTGAGTTGTAATGGGGCTTTAAAAGATCAATGCTGTGCGCTAGGAAATCGCCTCATTCAGATGGAGGGCAAATGTGTAGTTAAGATTAAGTGCCTATTAAAAAACAATCTAAAACGTTGCGTTATCGTCCAACAAACAGAACTTTAAATACCTGTATCTTTTCTATTAGTGAAGGCTGATAAGACACAAATAGATATAGATATGCCGTAGGCACCTTATAAGATTTGTATATTTTAGTTCACGAGTCTCGTTAGTGAGTGGGTTTATTAGCGTCATCTAAGCTAAATTTCACACGGCCAATTCTCGCATACGTATGAGTTTAGTCCCCTACCGTTGTAACCGGAAGAGAGTATAGGTTTAGCCCCGGTCCGTTTGTGTGTCCGTCAGTCCGTCTGTCAGTGTGCCCGTGTTTTGTATGTCCTTCCAAATATTTATCCGGCGATAACTCAAAATGTTCTTAAGGTAGATTACTGAAACTTATTATGTGGATAGCGGTTCAAATGGAGAATATACACGTTATATCAGTTTATTATTATACAACAAGTGTGGTTGCTATGGTTTTGTACGGAAATAATTGAAAACATAAATCTGGATCCTGCGAGACTTGCTGAGACTTGGTATGTAGATATAGGGCCATATTGAGAATATGTACATTGTTTCCCTCAGACAATAATGGTTGTTGCTATGGTTAAATATGCTTCGACTACGTGTGTAATTGAAAACTAAAATCTGGATCCTGTGATAACTCAAAAAGTACATAGGCTAGGTTAATAACACTTAGGAGTGTCATATGAGAAATATGCACATTATTTCAGTTGTATCCGTCTGTTCGTCCGTCCGTCATTCCGTCGAAACAATCTTGATCCTGCAATAACTCAAAATTGTTTTAAGCTAGGTTGATGAAACTCAGAATGTGTAGAAAGGGCCGTATGGTGAATACGCATATTAACGGTATTTCAGTTTTACTAGGGATGGGACCGAATATCCGAATATTCGAAAATCGGCCGAATATTCGATTCCAAAATTCATATTCGAATATTCTATTTTTATGCAAGGATACTTCCAAAAAAGTTATAAGTATATGTACAAAGTCGCAGTTCTGGTTTTCACTATAAGTCATTGTTTTGATTACAGCTGCCATCAATTAACGAGATGATAATTGGCAAACGGGAGGGAATAAGGAAATGAACCAATTTACTCTCAATTCAAAGTTATGAAATATGTAAAAACTATTTTCTGAAAATCAGTCGAAAATGAAAGAAAATGTATGTGAAACATTAACGTATATTGATAAACATTAAAATAATCTGTGAGTTTGACAAGTTTTTTAACCACAGCGGTCCATTGTATAAACAGTGGTTAATATTAACTGTAGGAACTTGATTACCGCAGTTATTTACATGGTTATGTTACCGCCTTATTTATGTATATTTATAAACGATTGTTGCTTCGTTGTAACCTAACCATTGAAATTTGTTAACTTAACACAGTAAAATTACCAACAATGCAACCATGAAAATGACGTCGTTTTTGCGCAAGTTGTCAGACGAACATTGTCCAATATAGCCTCTGACTCTGTCACAAAAGAAATAAGTCAAAATCGGGCTAAAACCTATAGATACCGAGAGGTGGAGGTTTGTAAGAACTTAATGAAAGAAAATCTTCATAAAATCAAAGCAAACCAAAGCGGCCACTCGTTAACTAAAAATTTATGGACACCATGCTCGTTGTAGTCAGAAACTTTGTACAAGACATTATTTAATGCCACATTAACACTCAAAATCAACGAATATTTCGTAAATTATGTCGTAAAATAAAGTTAACCCGTAAAAAAAAAACAGTGTTCCTTAAAGCAATAGCCAAAATTTGAACGCTAGATGTGGTCTGGTAACATAGATTTAACAAGATACAATGTTGCCAGAACACATATAGCGTTGAAATTTTGGCTATTGTATAAGGAAAACTGTTTTTTAATGGGTTAACTTTATTTTACGAAATAATTTACGAAATATTCGTTGGTTTTGAGGGTTAATGGGGCTTTAAAAGGATCTATCTGAATATGGCGTTTACGCATTTAAACGCAAAACTCATTAATTTATCGTGATGATATAACTATTTCGGTAAATCTACATTAGCGACACGGTAATTCACATGGACCAAAGTATGGTGCAACGCAGCAATAAAACGAAACGAACACATAATTTTTAATATATGTTGTCACAAGATGTATTATCGAATCCCGGGTAAAAACAGTTTCATGCAATTGCAGTGCACGTTTTGCAGCAATAAAACAAAACTTACCAATGCTTTTTTACATAATTTCACGAAAATTATTATCGAAACCCGGCTGTTTAAAGTTTTAAGCAATACAATTGTGCGTTTTGCAACCCTGCGTTTTGCAAGATAGATTCGTTATTTGAAATAAGAAATGAGTCAAATACATATAAAATAATTCTTTGGAACGAAAGCTCTTGCATTGAGCATCAAATTAATTGCAGTTTGTATCTTAGTAGCTTATATGTATGTAATGTTCATGCCATTAAGCATTACATATTAGGGACTTAAAATGATAACTACATTCGTTTCAAGTTACCGAATTTATATACGTGCCATCACTAAAATTATGTTTCAATTAAGCTTTTTTTTTAATTTAGTTCTTTCAGAGTTGATACGTCTACTTATTTTTTGTCCATTTAGCTATATGTTCCTTATATATAATGGAGAGTAGAGAACCAGAACATTGTTTAAGCTTTGCAACTGCTGATTTTGTTTTCGCGATTGTTTCACCTTATATCTTAAATGCAGTCTAACAGAGCTGTATACGGCTAACATAATGTTGCACTCGAGAAGTTAAAGCGGGTTGTCAATAGGGGCAATAAAGTGTATAGCGATGGTAACTTTTAGCCAGACAGAGCTTGGATAGCGAATTTTATTGGGAACTTATAGGACGTTTTTACGAATATCGGGACAACTTGTATCATATCGGGATGCAGGGACAATCACCCAGATCGCAGGACTGTCCCGTCGAGATCCGGCATGTATGTTTTAACTCAGTTATCTTGCGGTTCCACTTAGAGGTCAAATGTCCAATTTGGGCATAATACAGCTTGTACTGACTGCAGCTTTAGTATTCATCGTGTAATCAGTGTAAACAATATCATACCACAGTTGTTGAATGTTGTGAATGAGTGTCGCGCGAAAGTGCCAAGATCAATGTCACGCTTAGAGGTCGCGGCCAAACATGAGCATGGTGCAGCTTGTTAAATAATTATAATCATTCTTGACAATGTACTCGACATGTTCCCGACAGGCATCTAGTGTTTTTAAAGCCCCATTACTACTCAAAGTCAACGAGAATTTCGTACAATATTTCGTAAAATAAAGTTTAACAATTAAAAATCATTGTTCCCTAAGGCAATTGCCGAAATTTCAAGGGAAGCAGACAACTACAATGAGCGAGGCCTGGTATGGAAATGCGCATGGGGGGGGGTTAGAGGGTTAGGGGTAGGGTTAGGGGTCGGGTTAGAGTTTTGGTTAGCCTAAACCCAACCCTAACCCTAACCCGACCCTTAACCCTTACCCTAACCCTTACCCTAACCAAGGGTTATCTCCCCCATATCAGGCCTCGCTCATTGTAGTTGTCCGCTTCCTAAATTTCAACGCCAGATGTGGTCTGGTAACATAGATGTTTGTAAATACAAAAAGCTCGTTTTTATTTATTTTGTGCATATTTAATCCATTTTAATTTCCCGCAACAATATCTATCCATACGACACATGAACACTAACATGGTACCATTTAAGTGTTCGTGTGTCGTATGAATAGATATATTCGCGGGATATTAAAATAGAATTAATTGTGTCACAAATAAACAAAAACGAGCATTTTGTATCTACAAAAATCTATGTAATCATACCAGATCTAGTGTTGAAATTGTGGCTATTGCTATAATCAACACTGATTGTTAAGGTATTAACTTTATTTTACGAAATACTTTACGAAATTTTCGTTGATTTTAAGGCTTATAGAGGCTTCAATATTTTTGGTCAAACAATAACAAATATTCGTCAAAAATGTGAATCTAGGCAAAATCAATGTTCTTTATAAACATTAACCTTTGAAACACATAACATGTCGCAGTAAAACTGTGAAACTGTCCATTTGCACGAGGACTCCGCAGAATAAATGTGATTAATATACGATAAATTGACTAAATAAAACGTCATTGGGAACAAAATAGATACTGCGAGGTGCACACGGTATATTGCATTCTTGAAGGGCGTTAGTAAACATTATCGACCATAGGACGTGCATAAGGAGAAGCCGCATGAAATATGAACTGTAAAGTGAAATGAAGACGTAGGTGCATTCATATCGAATACCGTTCGTTGATAATTTAAGAGCGGGCGGGCGTTGCAAATTTCATCTCCCCCGCTCAAATAGTCAGTGTTTACGGTGCATAGCTTAATAAGCACGTCTTTTAAACGCGTTTCACGCATCGCAGTTAACTGAATACCTGCTGCATTTGTATAGCAAACGCGCTACATAATGTTTCGTCGATTTTCATAACAACGTTTCTGTCTCACGCGTATTAATTATGGTTATGTAGGAATAACGGCCGGTGAGTAGTTTAATGCAAATTGTAATATGTAATGAAGTTATGTTGCTGTATGTGGTTAAGTCTTATATTTCTCACGTGAAACACTTAAATTGTTAGTAAACAGAGTAACTCTTATAATGATTCTGGTGTGGATGTCTTATTGTTTTATGTGAGTGTAAGTGTAAAACTAAATGAGTAAAACAATAATGCTGGTTGTGGTGCGGTCTGAACATTCTCCGGATCTGGTTATAACAATAACCGATGAGAAGTGAACATCCATATTATTGGCTGTAATTACTGATATAAGATTACGGTGGACGGTGGTGGTAGTGTTTTCAATATTCCATGACTGGTCTTCGGTTTAGTAATGCTCGATTGGTCATTGTCAGCTCAGGTTCTAATTAAAAGAACCCCGGGTACTCTTAAGTATACTACAGAGTACCTCGGGTACGGAAAATATACTAAAAGTACCCCAGAGTAAGACCGGTGCCTTTAAGCGTCTTTTTCGATACCCGGAGTAATTGTAGTATACTAAGTATACTTAAGAGTATCCGGGGTACTTTTTAAAAAGTACCTGAACCGACAACGACCACGTGAGACAACCACGATTGGTCATTGTCGGTTCAGGTATTTCTTAAAAGTACACCGGGTACTATTAAGTATTCTACACTTAATCTGATTACAGTCAAACCGAATTTCTTGACATGCAATCAAAGGAAAGTCCATGTATACACATTTGTTATAGATCTATCAAATCTAGACATCTGCCATCAGAATGACAACGTATTTTCGTGCAAACATTGCGAGGAAAGCGAGGTTTTATATGACATGCATACATTGTTAATATGTTAATGAGACGAAAATAAAGTATTAAAGTAAACAATAGTTTGCGATAACACTGTGAGGCAGCTGCACTCAACTTATGCATTTACGACCCAAAAAATAAACATTCAAAGTGATCGTTTATAATTTTCTTGTCATTTAGACCGAGTAGATACGCTGAGGAATTCTTGTTTGTGGGGATGTGCAGTGTGTTTGAGATATTCATCTGTGACTGGATTAATCAGTGTCATCCAAAGGTACTTCCTGTTGTTTTCTTCTCTCTTTTTTTTCGATTTTGAACAACGTTACTAAATCGTTAATGTAAATTGTGCAACCATTTGCTTTCTTTTAAAATCATGATGAGCAATACGCATTGAAATATACAACACAATCCACTGTTCAATCCAAGCGTATTTTACCCCCCCCCCCATGTGGACTTTTATTACCCTATCAAAATCGAAAATCCAAATCCAATTAAACTAATATAATATTTTATATGTGTCCACCAAAAAAGACTAATCCATACCAATAATATTGATCAAATGGTTTTCCGATATTTTTGGTAGTAAATAAATAAATGTCAACATAGTAAAAAGCGCAACACTGAGATGCATTCAATTGGGCATTCTTCAAATTGATGAATATACCATTAAATACATTTAAGCATGTACATAAAATTATGAATGAATACATGTACATGTACTTAATCATAAAATAAACAAAATCGAAGTATGTTTTCAGGGCTCACGCTCTTGTCAATATAGTGTATAAATTATTTAACGTAATCTCAATATATGTGAATACCTTACACCTGAGCAAAACAAAACTCTAGTTTGAAATGTCCCACGATAAGTCGTCTTGTGAAATGTTTCTCAACATAAGTGGCAACAGCACACCATATTTAATGATGTCGAGTGTCCTCCTTTCGTTACTGTTGTTTGTCTTCCCGCTCAGTCTTAAGGGACGTATTTACAGATTTTCGTATTTTTTATAAATGTCATAGAAGTTGTTTACTAACAAATATATATATATATATATATATTTAAATAGAATAAGTGTTAGTGTGTAGGCTATATATTTAAAATCCATCCTATTAGTATTGAAATCATTCATGCGGCGCAAGTTTGTCTTTTTGCAGTAAAAAGGTTGTCCCTTATACACGGTGCCTAACCAATACGGATAATACCGGAAACTTTTGTGCGTTTCCAGCTAATACGCGAAACGACACCGAATCATATCAGAAAATATCGACTGCTTTTAGGAAAGTGTGTTCTTTTATTTTCAAAATTCTCTTCTTTAAGTTAACATTTTCCACCAAACCAATATTCCACGGAACAACTAAGACATTCATTCAGTAAATTTTATACTCGTGCTCAGTAACAAAAACGTCAATTTGCAGTGGTTCCCACAAAACCTGTGGACACGGAAGTAAAGTGCAGATATTGGTCCATATAAAAAATGAAATTCAAACTTCTTAGCTAGTTCCGGATGAAAAAGGCAGCATAATACTTGTGAAATAATTGCCATGACGAGTGACGATTTTGCTTGTAGAAAAACAAGTTTTTTATATGTCGATTGCTTGCACCGGATAATGCATGAAGTAGGCACCGGACAATAGCCGAGACTAATGCACTTAAATATAGTACGTTTAAAGAATGTATTGGATTCTGCTGACATTGTAAACATTTAACGAATTTCTTGATTTAAGATTGTTAAATGAATGGGTCTGTTCTTTCTCGTCCCTTAGCCCTGACCACTCTGTCTAAACGCATGAAAAATGTCTTGACCCTACCCTGAAAAAGGTTATTAAAATTTGGCATTAAAGGTTAAATATTGTATTGTGTTTTACAAATCCTGCTATTGTAGAACGACCGATTTATCAATAATATTTACAAGATATAACAATCCTTTGATTGTTTCAGTATTAAAATTATATAAACGATTTGAAAAAAAAAGAGTTTTTAGACCAGTTCAGCAGTGTTTATTTTAAAATATAATTGTTGTCGTATTGTTTATCGTTTTTTATTACTAGTTGTTGGAATCCTTTATTTGTCGAGTTCCATAGTTATTTGATTTCTCAATACTGTAAGTAGAAAGTGTTCATATCAATTAAAAATAAACCAACATAAATAGATGAGATCCCTTATCTTGTCATGTTTACAATGTATATAATTGTTACCATTCCATTCATCTTTTAATTTTAAATGACAGAGATGTAAAATTAATTGTTAGAACTGTTAAATATTATAATTAAAGCATATTCCTTTATCTATAGATTTAATTAATTTGAGAAAATATTTGAAACAAATTTGAGTAAATTAAAAGAGTTTCACCATGTGGCAAAAGTCTATGAGTTGAGGTAAAGTTTTAAATTCTTGAATTTGATTTGTAGTCATCACGTAGAAATTTTGTAGTTATACCTTTAATTGTTGGAGTGTTTGTAAAGTAACGAACATTGGATATTATTTTACAGAGTTTGCTACCATGCAAGACACAAGTGAATTTGAAATACCTGTTAACAAGACCAAATACTTGTTATTATCTCGTTTGGTCTTTTACAAATAAATTTATGTTAAGTTTACTTTTAATCTGTTTTAAGTATGCGAATTATCTTCAGACAAACAATGGTATTTGACACGAAAAAAAGCTGAGTATGCTTCGTTTAAAAGTTTTCTTTTATGTTGAGGTGTATTTCCAATTGCATAAACAGGAGTGTTAATCATTTGATACATAAATAACTTTCTATTAAAACCATGCAAGCATGAATTAACTAAAACCATTGTACGGAATTAAATTGTTTATAACAGTGTCAAACATAGTTCGTTCTGTTCCGTGTTGAATACTTTGGTCTCCTAATGTGGTAGTTTCAGGTTCGAACACTGACTCAACCAAATTACGCAGCTTCAATGTCTCTTTTTATGTTGACATAATACAATATCACTGTATATCTCACCTCCTACAAAAATGACCTTATCCGATTGGCTTAGAGCGGTCACGTGCCCATGGTGTATTTTCCATACACCCCGAGTAATTTCCATACACCCCGAGTAATTTCCATACTTCTATCAACGTAAAAAAATGGCGTCTGTTCGATAAACTGCTAGATAAGTATTGTTATTAATATATAATATATTCTATATAATGTATACTATATACTATATAGTATATAATATATAACATTATATTTATAATATGATATATATAATATAATATATATATATTACATATATATATGATATATGATATATTATATATGATATATGATATATTATACATGATACATGATATATCATATATTATANAAAATGCGAATATACATCGCTGCAATGCGTATCGACAACTCATATCAATGTGAGTACCAACTTCAAGTAGTATGTTAAACGTTTCACATACAATGTGCACATATTGATTATAAAACGTGCTGAAAAGCACGTAATCATCTGTATATGTATCAATTAATTTCGTGTATTATCCAGTGTCGTGTTTCCGGAATAAATCCGGTTAAATCAATATGCGACCCTTTTAAAACACAAATGCTCACGTTGTGATGTTGCCTGTAATTTCCTACGATTTTATTATAATCTGAATGATTCGCACAACATTGTAAAGTAGTAGTAGAACATGTTTTTCATCTCCAGTTTCAAAAAGCAAGTAGGTATATGAAACTATTTAATGACTATGAGATAGGTATGGTTCATTTGTTTTCGTTCGTTTTATAAAATATTTTATGTTCATATCGAATTTTGAAGAAAACCATTAGCTAAAATACCATAATGTTCCGTGAGTAATAGTATTTGGCATACTTACGCGGTTTTGTTGTCATATAAACTTCCAATACTAGGCACATCATCCATTTCGCCGTGTTTATTTTCTGATATGATTCGTTGCCGTTTCGCGTATTAGCCGGAAATGAACACACGTTTACGGTATTATCCGTATTGGTTAGGCACCGTGGTATATGCGTTGAAAAGGATCGCGTGCGTTGTCGATTTCGCCTCCCCCGCTCATTTCGTCAGGTCATACGGTGCAGGGTTGATGAATGTCATTTTAATGCGTTCAACCGCATCGTTCTTTATCTGAATACCTGCTTCATCTGTTAAGCGATGTTGTCGCGCAATGATTCATCGTTTTTCACAACATCATAGATCAACTCTGTCTCACACCGGCTTCTGAAAAGCGAATGCGGAATTTTGTGTCCCCCTGATGCGTGTTTAAAGTGACGTGTTGACAGATTTTCTGTTGTATTTTTTCAATGTTACTACACGTTTTAACTGAGAAAACTATAATATTTGTGATAGTACAAATAATTATAATATTCAGAAAAAGTTAAATAAGAATTAAAGAAAAAAAGCCTTAATCGGGATTTGAACCCAGGACTGATAGCTCTGATAGACTGATAAATAGCGCAGTTTAAAAGCTATGTTAATCGCACTTATATATCCAAAGTTATCGATGAAAAGCGTGCCAAACGCTTAATTATTTTACCTATTCGGATTGATAATTATCCATTTATGAACCGATATCTGTAACATTTTTCTAACTCAGGTTTGTTAATATGTTGATTGTTTTCAAATAATAAATACATACTCTTTTGAATCTACGACATTTTTTTAATAACAAAATTCTCGTTGTTTTATGTATGTGAGCCTCGTTCTGGGTTAACTTAAGCTTATGCGCACTGACTGATCACGAACGACACTTTCCGTCTACACTAGATTTTCGTTTAGAAGAAACCTCCTTTAAAGCCTCTATGATGCTAAAAAATAAACGACAATTTCGTAATATATTTCGTAAAATAAAGTTGACATATTATTGTTATTTTACGAAAAAGTGTACGAAATTTTCGTAGTTTTTGAGTAGTAATGGGGCTTTAAACAAAAAAATCTATTAAAGCATAAAGTGTCGTCACTGATTAGCCTGTGCGGACGTGGGGAGACACTTGAGGCACATGCATTAAGCCCAGTTTTCTCAGAAACGAGGCTCATTCAAGAGGGAACTCCAATGCGTTCTTTACTGACCGTTGAATAACGATATATCAAAATATATTTCTTAAACTCCTGGATTGGATAAAAACTATGTGTAAAAAGGGGTGAATTATTAAAACCAAATCAATTGGTAGGAAGGACCATGTAAGCTATGGATATATAAAGTACTAACTATTACGACGTTTTACTATAAACATAAAAACATTCCACACAAACTGATTTTTACTCGAAATACATGACCATAACTGCATTATATATACCCCTTTAACAGTTTTTACACAGCAATAGCTGACTTGCAGAACTTATTTTTAGAAAGTGTTGTCAATTTATGTATATTCTACATTTGACCACATTACGTACTTTTTCTAACTTTATCTCTGATATAAACACATTACAAAGCGTTCTGAATGTGGCAGTTAATTTGTTATACATTCTGCGCAGTCATGCCCTGCATGTATGCAAATTAAATTGCACAGTTATGCACGTAAAGGATTGAATTAGGCGAGAGCAAGACAACGATTACCCGTACGTTGATTTACATTATATACGTAGTAAAAATACATGTTGAATTTATTTATCAGCAACAGTATGCACCATTCATAAAATGGGATATTAAGTGTGTTTTGGCTTTATAGGGGCTTGACAAGTCAATCGACTTGTTCACAGACTGGTATTATTATGTCATTATGAATATTTTGTTATTAACTTTTATTATAAAAATTATTCGCTTAAACAAATTATCAATAATCTAAACACGAAGTAAATAAAGTTAAACATTTTCATTAAAACTCTTTCCATTTGCGCGTAATTCCCGAACCTGAAATTAAAACTCGGATAGACAGACCGCTCCGTTTGGTAGAGTATGTTTAACGCTAAATGTGTGTTACATGTGTTAAAAAAAATAAACAAAAGATAAACGTTGATAAACATTCCAAACGCTACGTATAGCGCGAGTAAATTCACGTTAAATATGGTCACCGTATACTGGTTTTATTTTCGTTGCAGTATAATATGCAAACATTTTCCGTAAGATATATATTGGAAGGATTCGAGCGTCTAACTGCTTTTCATTACCATTGGTTGATAATTTTAGATACAGGTTGAATTAAATTATTATTATGTCTGTATCACGACTTAAAAATTCGTTTCCATCACGTAGTTGGTTTAGGACGCGAGAAACTAAGGCGCGGTTACAACATAAATGGAAACATGCACATGTCACGTCATGTCACGTCAGTTTCTGTGCCGCCGTACTCATAGCAATATTACTCTTGCGTTTACTTAAACGAGTCCAATGCCTTTTGTATTGTTTTGGTAAATAAGTTAACTTTAAGCGATGATTGCTTGTTTTAAAAACAAACTTCTGAACCTTCATCTATAGAGGAACATGTCCACATATTTTGGCATTGTTTTTAAATGCTTGTTTTTGTCCACAGATTTATAAATTATGACCCTTTGTTTTTTTGAAGACTTTAGACTAATAGGTGGATATGTTAATGTCGCGGGGTATTATTCACTGCGACACATTTCTCGTTCGTTTTCGTAATATTGACTTATAATTAGGTCTATTTATGTCTACTATTTTAGGGTAACACAGATTGATCATTATTCGAGCTTGATTAAAAGATCAATGCAGTGCGCTAGCAAAACTGTTTATTCAGATGAAGGTCAAAAGTGTCGTACAGGTTAAGTGCCTATTAAGAAAAAACCTTAAAACGTTGCGTTATCGTTTAATAAACATACCTTAAAATACTCTTATCTAATTACTTAATGAAGGTGGATTAGACATATATAGATACAGATATGGCGTATGATTATTTTAAGATTTGTATTTTTTTTTACTTCTCGAGTCATTTGTGAGTCATTTGTGAGTGGTTTTAACTGCGTCATCTAAGCTTTATTTCACACGGCCAATTCTCACATACATATGAGTTAAGTCCCCTACCGTAGTAACCGGAAGGAACTATAGGTTTACCCCGGTCCGTACGTGTGTCCGTCTGTCCGTCTGTCAGTGTGCCCGTATTTCGTGTGTCCTTCCAAATCTTTATCCGGCGATACCTCAAAATGTTCTTAAGGTTTGTTGCTGAAACTTCTTATGTGGATAAAGGTTCAAATGGAGAACTCAGTTTATTTATTAGACAACAAATGTAGTTGCTATGTTTTTTACGGAAATAATTGAAAACATAATTAAATGGATCCTGCGAAAAATAACAAAGAACCCAAGCTAGGTTGATGAGGCTTGGTATGTAGATATAGGGCCAAATTGGGAATATGTACTTTTTCCCCTCAGACAACAAGTGTGGTTGCTATGGTTAAATATGCTTCGACTACAGAAATAACTAAAAACTAAAATATGGATCCTGTGATAACTCAAAAAGTACATAAGCTAGGTAAATACAACTTAAAGTAGAGGACCATATAAGAAATATGCGCATTATCCAGTTGTATCCGTCTGTTCGTCCGTCCGTCAGTCCGTCGAAACAATCTTGATCCTGCAATAACTCAAAATTGTCTTAAGCTAGGTTGATGAAACTCAGAATGTGGAGAAAGGGCCGTATGGTGAATACGCATATTAACGGTATTTCAGTTTTACTAGGGATGGGACCGAATATCCGAATATTCGAATATTCGAAAATCAGCCGAATATTCTTATCCGAAATGCATATTCGAATATTCTATTTTTTATGCAAGATACTTCCAAAAAAGTAATAAGTACATGTACAAAGTCGCAGTTCTGGTTTTCATTATAAGTCATTTCTTTGATAACAGCTGCCATCAATTAACGAGATGATAATTGGCAAACGGGAGGGAATAAGGAAAGGGACCAATCGTCAATTTACTCTCAATTCAGAGTTATGCAATATGTACAAAATATTTTCTGAAAATCAGTCGAAAATAAAAGTAAATTTATGTAAAACATTAACGTATATGGATAAACATTTAAACATTNATAAACGTTGATAAACATTCCAAACGCTACGTATAGCGCGAGTAAATTCACGTTAAATATGGTCACCGAATACTGGTTTTATTTTGGTTGCAGTATAATATGCAAACATTTTCCGTAAGATATATATTGGAAGGATTCGAGCTTCTAACTGCTTTTCATTACCATTGGTTGATAATGTTAAATACAGGTTGAATTAAATTATTATTAAGTCTGTATCACGACTTAAAAATTCGTTTCCATCACGTAGTTGGTTTAGGACACGAGAAACTAAGGCGCGGTTACAACATAAATGGAAACATGCACATGTCACGTCATTTCACGTCAGTTTCTGTGCCGCCGTACTCAAGGCAATATTACTCTCGCGTTATTACTTAAAAGAGTTCAATGCCTTTTGTATTGCTTTTGTAAATAAGTTTACTTTAAGCGATGATTGCTTGTTTTAAAAACAAACTTCTGAACCTTCATCTAT
Organism: Dreissena rostriformis; assembly: GCA_007657795.1. Taxonomy (NCBI): domain Eukaryota; kingdom Metazoa; phylum Mollusca; class Bivalvia; order Myida; family Dreissenidae; genus Dreissena; species Dreissena rostriformis. The sequence continues at coordinate 20,287 of VMBQ01005757.1, forward strand.
AGATGGACATGTCCACATATTTTAGCATTGTTTTTACATGCTTGTTTTTGTCCACAGATTTATGAATTATGACCCTTTGTCTTTTTGAAGACTTTATACTAATAGGTGGATATGTTAATGTCCAAATATGTGTCGCGGGGTATTAGTCACTGCGTTCTCGTTCGTTATCGTAATATTGACTTGTAATTAGGTCTATTGATGTCTACTATTTTAGGGTAACACAGATTGATCATTATTCGAGCTTGATTAAAAGATCAATGCAGTGCGCTAACAAAACTGTTTATTCAGATGAAGGTCAAAAGTATCGTACAGGTTAAGTGCCTATTAAGGAAAAACCTTAAAACGTTGCGTTATCGTTTAATAAACATACCTTACAATACTCTTATCTAATTACTTAATGAAGGTGGATTAGACATAAATAGATACAGATATGGCGTAGGAATATTTCAAGATTTGTATTTTTTTACTTCTCGAGTCATTTGTGAGTCATTTGTGAGTGGTTTAAACTGCATCATCTAAGCTTTATTTCACACGGCCAATTCTCACATACATATTTCGTGTGTCCTTCCAAATCTTTATCCGGCGATAACTCAAAATGTTCTTAAGGTTTGTTGCTGAAACTTCTTATGTGGATAGAGGTTCAAATGGAGAACTCAGTTTATTTATTAGACAACAAATGAAGTTGCTATGTTTTTTACGGAAATAATTGAAAACATAAATATGGATCCTGCGAAAAATAACAAAGAACCCAAGCTAGGTTGATGTGGCTTGGTATGTAGATATAGGGCCAAATTGGGAATATGTACTTTTTACCCTCAGACAACAAGTGTGGTAGCTATGGTTAAATATGCTTCGACTACAGAAATAATTGAAAACTAAAATCTGGATCCTGTGATAACTCAAAAAGTACATAAGCTAGGTAAATACAACTTAAAATAGAGGACCATATAAGAAATATGCGCATTATCCAGCTGTATCCGTCTGTTCGTCCGTCCGTCAGTCCGTCGAAACAATCTTGATCCTGCAATAAATCAAAATTTTCTTAAGCTAGGTTGATGAAACTCAGAATGTGGAGAAAGGGCCGTATGGTGAATACGCATATTAACGTTATTTCAGTTTTACTAGGGATGGGACCGAATATCCGAATATTCGAATATTCGAAAATCAGCCGAATATTCTAATCCGAAATGCATATTCGAATATTCTATTTTTTATGCAAGATACTTCCAAAAAAGTGATAAGTACATGTACAAAGTCGCAGTTCTGGTTTTCATAATAAGTCATTTCTTTGATAACAGCTGCCATCAATTAACGAGATGATAATTGGCAAACGGGAGGGAATAAGGAAAGGGACCAATCGTCAATTTACTCTCAATTCAGAGTTATGCAATATGTACAAAATATTTTCTGAAAATCAGTCGAAAATAAAAGTAAATTTATGTAAAACATTAACGTATATGGATAAACATTTAAACATTTGTGTGTTTGACAGGTTTTTTTAACCTCAGCGGTCAATTTAAATTTGTTAACTTACCACAATAAAATTACCAACAATCCAACCATGTAAATGAAGTCGTTTTTGCGCAAGTTGTCAGACGAACATTGTCAGACATAGCCTCTGACTCTGTCACAAAAGTAATAAGCGAAAATCGGGCAAAACCTTAAGAGACCGAGATGTGGACGTTTTTAATAAATTAAGGAAAGACAATCTTCATAAAATCAAAGCAAACCAACGCGGCCACTCGCTACCTTATAAGTTATCAACGAATATTTCGTAAATTATGTCGTAAAATAAGGTTAACCCATTAAAAACAGTGTTCCTTAAAGCAAAAGCCAAAATTTGAACGCTAGATGTGGTCTGCTAACATAGATTTAACAAGATACAATTTTACCAGACCACATCTAGCGTTGCAATTTTGGCTAGTATATAAGGAACACTGATTTTGTATGGGTTAACTTTATTTTACGAAATAATTTATGAAATATTTGTTGATTTTGAGTGTTAATGGGGCTTTAAAAGGATCTGTCAGGTTATGATGTTTACGCATTTAAACGCAAAACTCAATCATGTAACGTGATGATATAACTATTTTGGTAAATTTTCATTAGCGACACGGTAAATTACATGGACCGAAATATGGTGCAACGTAGCAATAAAACGAAACGAACACATAATTTATAATATATGTTGTCACAAGATTTATTATCGAATCCCGGGTAAATACAGTTCCATGCAATTGCAGTGCACGTTTTGCAGCAATAAAACGAAACTGAACCATGCTTTTTTACATAATTTCACGAAATGTATTATCGAATCCTTGCTGTTTAAAGTTGTAAGCAATAAAATTGTGCGTTTTGCAACACTGAGTTTTGCAAGATAGATTCTATATTTTAAATATGAAATGAGCAAAATTCACATAAACTAATTCTTTGGAACGAAAGCACTTGCATTGAACATCAAATTAACTGCAGTTTGTATTTAAGTAGCTTATATGTATTTAATTTTCATGTCATTAAGCATTACATATTAGCGGCTTAAAATGATATTTACATTCGTTTCAAGTTACCGAATTAATACACGTAGCATCACTAAAATTATGTTTCAATTAAGCTTTATTTAATTTAATTCTTGCATAGTTGATACGTCTACTTATTGTTTTGTTCATTTAGCTTACTATACCTTATATATAATGAATAGTACAGAACCATAAAATTGTTTTTGCTTTGCAAATGCTGATTTTTTCTCGCGATTGGTTCATCTTAAATCTTAAATGCTGTCTTACAGAGCTGTCTACGCCTAACATAATGTTGCACTCGAGTAGTAGAAGCAGGTTGTCAATAGGGGGTAATAAAGGCATAAGCGATGGTAACTTTTAGCCAGACAGAGCTTGAATAGCGAATTTTATTGTGAACTTAAAGAACGTTTTTACGAATATCGAGGCAACTTGGCTCATATCGGGACGTCTGGACAATCACCCCAATCGCGGGACTGTCCGGTCGAGATCTGATGTATGTTTAAATTCCGTTATCCATATATCAAATTAATGATTATCTAATCAGAATTTAGTTTCTCAAATTTAAACAATTAAATCGTCGTGTTTCTTAATTCCAGAAAAAATAGCGAAACCAAAAGCACAAATATTATCGATGGAAAGTTATCCAAATCAATAAAAAGTTGAAATAAATTAGAATTACGGTAATGTGTTTTCCTGAAATATCTTACATCTTATGACACTTAACAGTATTTATTTAAACAGAAGAGCATACTAATCAATTATCTTTAAAAACAATAATAATAATACTCTATCAAGTTTTTTCAAAGCTGCGCATAAGATACGATTTGTAGTGGCATTTGTGGCAATCAAGAATAGTAATTTGCTCCAGACGGTCATAAGTTCGGACATTTTAATATAAGGTTTAAAGTATTTATTTAAAAAGAAGAGCATAATAATCAAGGATCTTAAACAAAAAATACTACTCTTTCAAGTTTTTCAAAGCTGCACATAAAATACGATTTATAGTGGCATTTGTGGCAATCAGGAATAGTAATTTGCTCCGGACGGCCATAAGTTCGGGCATTTTAATATAAGGTTTAACAAACGAATGTTCGAATATCCTTTCCAGTATTCGTTCACGTCCCTAATTTTTATTGTTTGACCAAATTGTGGTTGCTATGGTAAAATCAATAAATGGAAACTAAAATCTGCATCCTGTCATAACTTAAAGTACTTACGTTAGGTTACATAATCTCATGGAGATCCGGTTCTTACGCCAACAACACTTACCGGTAGGGGACGACCCTTTTGTCTGTGACAAAGCTCTTCTAATTTATTTTTTCTTGTGAAGCCTTAACAGGGTGCAGGATCAAATGACTTAGTGGGATTTACAGTTAAACGTTAATGATTGTTTTTATGGTGCTTATGCCAATGTTAAATACATAAAAATTACTTTATTAACCTGTGCTTTTGTTCAAATATTCATGTACAAGGTTATGCTTAACGCAACGTGAAATTTTGACACCGATTTCAGACGATTTCAAGGATGTGTTCTTAAATCATAAGATATCGGTACAAACTGTGAGAAAAACTGTCTTTTATGCACTAATGATTTTGCAAGTGTATTTTAATAACGTGAGATATTTGCAAAACTAAAGTTCTTCACAGTGTGTTTACATTCTGTGCAGCCCATGTGCAAAACCCTGGAAATCTCGTTGATCTTGCACCGCGTTAGGCTGTTGGCCTCCTTTTTATATAACATATGATAACACGAGGAGACGGTGTGTCGCGTGCATCATCCGTCCCTATAGCCAATATAAACGGACTCCCAGAGCCTTTGATAGTTTTTGCTGTGGCGGCTCTGGGAGTTCATATGCACCCATTCATAAACACAGGTGCAGTTCAGCGCAGCGAATCCGTGCGCTTCACTAAACAGATGTCGTTCGAGACAAATTGAGAAAAATAATGAATTAACTTCACAAACATGTTAAATTCACCTGAATGGCAAGCTACGGACATTATCCTTTGCATGCAACACGACGATGTTTCAACACACTATTCTCGTTGACACTTTTTATGTTTTGAAATTTGAAACAGTGTATTCTGTGACGAATATTTGACATCGTTATCGACTTAGGCTACATCCATCACATAACCCGATGCGCAAATTTCTTGCTTTAATAGTACCATTTGCATGACTTTATGGTTTAGACAGGTAAACGTTGATAAGTATTCGCAGTTTCAGTGTTCCTTAGCCCTTGCATTTGTGATAAAAGTTTGCACCTTTGGACAATAGACGACGCATTGCAACTCTCAGCAACCCTTTGGGTTATAAAGCAGAGAGTTGAATTATTGCAAGGTCTATGTCACACTTAAACTCAAATATTACACTTGATTATCAAAAAAGGTTTTGTCCGCTCTATAGCTTGATCATTCATTGGCGGGTTATAAAAAACATGTTACTTGGAATTTATTTTCACCTATATGAGTGTTGTGACTATCTTCATGGTAAAGGTCGAACATTCAGGCCGAATTTAGGACTCGTTCGTTCTATAACATGACAGTTTATTGAAGAAATGAACATTAACCAACAATATAAGTCGGTGTGCCTCGCACAAGAATAGGAAACAACATGACACAAATATTAAACTGTTGGTTTACTATGCTCTGTGTATGTATCAAACAGCGGTATATTGTTTATGGTTTATAATCGCTTTCAGTGATATATAGTTCAGCACGTAAGTTTTAAGTATATAAGCAATATGTACACCATGTGAAGACTGAGTGTCGCGTGTAAGACACGTTATCTCAGATCAAAGGTCACGGTGCCACTTAGAGGTCAAATGTCCAATTTGGGCATAATACAGATTGTCCTGACTGTAGCTTCATTACCGGTATTCATCGTGTAATTAATGTAAACAATAGTATACTACACTTGTTGTATGTTGTGAATGTGTGTCGCGCGAAAGTGCCAAGGTCAATGTCAATGGTCGAGGTCAAACATGGGCATGGTGCAGCTTGCTAAATAAGTATAATCGTTATTGACACTGGACTCGACATGTTCCCGACAGGCATCTAGTGTTTTTTATATTGTTTGTGAACCAATAACGAATATTCGTCAAAAATGTTTATCTAGCTAAAACCCACGTTCTTTTTAAACATTAAACTTTCAAACACATAACAATTTGCAGTTAAACTGTGAAACTGTCCATTTACACGAGAACTCCGCATAAAAAATGTGATAAATATACGATGAATTGACTGAATAAAAAACGTCATTGAGAACACAAAAGATGCTGCGAGGTACACACTGTATATTGCATTCTTGAAGGGCGTTAGTTAACATTGTCGACCACAGGACGGACTTTTGCATAAGGCGAAGCCGCAAGATATATGAATTGTAAAGTAAAATGAAGACGTAGGTGCATTCATATCGAACACCATTAGTTGATAATTAAAGAGCGGGCGGGCGTTGCAAATTTCATCTCCCCCGCTCAATTAGTCAGTGTTTACGGTTCATAGCTCACATTCTTGGCTCTTATAACTGATATAAGATTACGGTGGTGGTAGTATGTTTTATATCCCATAGCTGGTCTTCGGTTAAGGTATGCCCGATTTGTTATTGCTCAGGTACTTCTTAAAAGTAGCCCGGGTACTCTTATGTTTACTACAAAGTATCCGGTATACGGAAAATGCACTTTAAGTACCCCGGAGTATGGCCGGTGCCTTTAAGCGTGTTTTCCGTTCCCGGGGTACCTTGAAGTATAATTAGTATACTAAAGAGTACTTTTAAATAGTACCTGAGCCGACAACGACCAATTGAGACAACCACGATTGGTCATTGTCGGTTCAGGTATTACTTAAAAGTACCCCTGTTACTCTTAAGTATTCTACACTGACTCTGATTACAGTCAAAGCGGGTTTCTTGACAAGCAATCAAAGGAAAGTCCATGTATATACATTTGTTATAGATCTATCACATCTAGACATATGCCATCGCAATGACAACGTAGTTTCGTGCAGAGATTGCAAGGAACGCGAGGTTTTATATGGCATGCATAGATTGTTAATATGTTAATGAGACTCAAATAAACTACAGTCAAGTTACCATTACCGGATCAGTAGCGTAATAAAGTTGTTCTGGTGAAAAGCAATAAATGTTTCAAGACTTCTTATACACCAGTTTGATGAAATATTACCTTTGCTTACTGATTCAGCACATAGTCTTATTTTTAAACGCTGGCAAAATGTTTTTGTGATATCTTTTTTTCGCCGTAGAATTCATGCATTAACGGATCAGTTGTAGCCATAACGGATCACGTGATCGAAACCACTCAGGGGGCATCTAACACGCTATTTGAACTGTCGAAACATGGACTGGGTTGTTTACAATGACCAAGTTACATTGCCAGTTATAAATTATATTCATTTGTTTTTGTAATTATTTGTTTTCTTTATGTGATCTTGTATCTACACTTTACGCATGGTGTTCTTCTGTGAATTATCTGTTGAAAATCCTAAATAGATCGAAAAGATATGGGCATCTTATAAACCAGGTAAATTGTTTGAATCATATCTAATCATCGATATTGAACATGGAACATAAATAAAACATTAAGATTGAGATCATTTATTGTAAGAATCAACAAGATTTACATATATTTTAATATAATATNAATGTCGTCACAAATTAGGCTACGCAGTGCACAAGGCTAATTAGGGACGACGCTTTCCGCTTTTATGGCATTGTTCGTTAAACGGAATTTCTCTTCTAAACAAAACATCAAGTTAATGCGGAAAGTGCCGCCCCTGATTAGCCTTTGCGTACTGCAGAGACTTATTTAGGACGACACTTTACGCACATGCACTTAGCCCGGTTTTCCCAGAACACGGCTCATTTTTTTTTGCTCTTCACTAACAGTAGTTAAGTAACATGATAACAAAATCCTCAGATACATTTTTTTAATCAAAATAATCAATTCACGAATAATAAAATAAAAATAGCACTCAATATTGAACTTTCATGTCACACGTCGTTGTTATCAATAACACTTTCCCGTATCATCAACGTAATCCGGCCGGACTTGCGCTTAGTCCTTACGCACACAAACTGACCTCGTCAATTCGAAATTTTCAAACAAACACTATTTTCTAATAATCTCGCAGTGTTAACAGTGACCGCACTCACACTGTATTAACTCCACAGCAAATGACAATTTCTGACATAATTGATTGTGAAACAAAAAACTCAATAATAACAAACAAGAGAGACATGGGCCCTTAGGCTTTCACCTGAGAGCCAAAGGAACTAGACTATTTAAAAAAATGCACGCTGATTCATGAAGATTGGACCAAAAAGTGACTTTAAACATGTTTTTTTTTTTATAATTGACCTAGTGACATAGTTTGTAAGCTCATATGACCCCTTTTCAATCTCTGCCAAGATTTCATTGTGACAAATATTCTGACCAAGTTTCATGAAGATTAACCATTAAATGTGGCTAATATAGCGTCAACAAGTTTTCACTATAGCCATTTAAGGAAAACTGCCACGCCCCAGCAGCCATGTTTTTCAACGAATCATAACCATTTTCAAACTCAGCCGAGCTATTGTTAGAACAAATGTTCTGATCAAGTTTCATAAAGATTGGATAATAAATGTGACTTCTTCAGTGTTAACAAGGTTTTACTATAGCCATATAAGGAAAAGGGCCACGCCCCCTGGAGGCCATGTTGTTCAACCGATCGCAATCATTTTCAAACTCAGCCCAGATATAATAAGTACAAATATTCTGACCAAGTTTTATAAGCATTGGACGAAAAATGTAACTTCGATAGAGCTAACAAGGTTTACTATAGCCATATAAGGAAAACTGCCCCGCCCCCTTGCGGCCATGTTTTTCAAAAGACCAGAACCATTTTCAAACTCATCCCAGATATCATGAGAACAAATGTTCTGACTATGTTTCATGAAGATTGGATAATAAATGTGACTTCTAGAGTGTTAAAAAGGTTGTACTATAGCCATATACATGTAGCCATATAAGAAAAACTGCCCCGCCCCCCTGGCGGCATTGTTTTTCATCTATCCGGAACCATTTTCGAACTTGTCCAAGAGGTTATTGGGACACATGTTCCGACCAAGTTTCATGAAGAATGGACTAAAAATGTGACTTCTAGAATGTTAACAAGGTTTTACTATAGCCATATTAGGAAAACTGCCACGCCCTCTGGCAGCCATGTTTTTCAACCAACCGGAACCATTTTCAAACTCGTCCAAAATTTTATTAGAACAAATGTTCTGACTACGTTTCATGAAGATTAGAAAATAAATGTGACTTCTAGAGTGTTAACTAGGTTTTACTATAGCCATATAGCCATATAAGGAAAACTGACCCGCCCCCCCCCTAGCAGCCATGTTTTTCATCCAACCGAAACTATTTTTGAACTTGTCCAAGATTTTATTGGGACACATGTTCCGACCAAGGTGATTTCTAGAGTGCTAAAAAGGTTTTACTATAGCCATTTAAGGAAAACTGCCACGCCCCCTGGCAGCCATGTTTTTCTACCAACCGGAACCATTTTCGAACTCGTCCAAGATATTATTGGGACACATGTTTTGACCAAGTTTCATGACGATTGGACAATAAATGTGACCTCTAAAGTGTAAATGTTGACGCCGCACGACGCACGACAGACGACGCACGACGGACAAAAGGCGATCTCAATAGCTCACCATGAGCACGTTGTGCTCAGGTGAGCTAAAAAAATGAAGAAAACAACAACAACATTGCCATTTTCGTCATATGGAACCGTTTAACGTCAACTTCATTCTGTCAAAAGTGAAAATTGACTAATATAGGCAGGAGCACGCCTGAACAAGTCCATGTACTACTATTATTTAAAATAAAGACGAAACAGACAAGGAAGGAATCACATCACTTCCAATCTATGTTTTACTATTTAAAAAGATCAGGTTGGACTGAATCACAAACCTTAGTTCCAGAGTCCTTTTGCTCGCGAGAAAAAAATACATTTAAAGTCAGTTTTGTTTTTGTTAATTTTATATGGCATTTATTTGTTTCTGTTGTTTGTAATGTTGTGGTCGTTCTCGTTAATACATTTTGTAAAAAAGCTTCATTCCTTGATCAACATTGTAACTCCTTTTTTGTAATTGAAAAGCTCATACAGAAGAGAAAACCTGTGAAAAACGTCTAAAACCAAATAGTGGTCCATAGCATGTACTTATAATTATATTTATAATTATCTTCACCCTTATATAAAAACAACAACAAGGATTTACATAAATATGTATTTGTTGGTGCCTTCTATGATGTTTATCATAGTTCAGTATTCCTTGGCTGTTAGAAGAAGATTATATTTGTTATGTTAGGGAAATCTTTGTAAGACCTTGTTTACACTTCTTTTACTTAACTTCTTTTTTCTATACGTACAACGCCATCTTTAATAGTTTTATAGCTGAAAATATACTTCCCATATTATTCGTATGAATACAATTTAAAGCGAGTATATACAATTTTAATGTCAACACGGTATTTTCTCAATATAAAACCAACACCTAAATATCGACGAGTAATGCTAAATAGCTTTAAACTGGTATTGAACTGTGATCATAAAACTATAAATTATTCATATTTAACAAACACAGCCGAGATATGTCATATATGATTTCGGATAAATAATAATGGCTATTCACTTATTTGCACCATGACACTTATGCTTTGAGATAATGGCTTAAACCGCCAATACTTTTTATTGAGCGTTTTTGGCGGCAATCCCAGTTTCAATCATTGTAATAGGGTTGCACTTTAGTTTTGTATAAAGGTAGCTGCTAACAAGAATTACTCTCCTGATACAGTTTCTTGAGTTTGATTATTTTTTATATTAACTGAAAATAATAAAAAAGTATTTGTATACTTGAACTGATTACAGATATTTTGCATACCACCAAGGAAAATAATTGAAACATGTGTTCTAAGTCTGGACGCGAAACAAATTGCTAAATAAATATGTAACAAAAAAATAATGAAGCATATATATTTGTTTGTATGTATTTAGCGGCTCAATTTTTCTTAATCCCTCTTTTACAACCAAAACTTCTGTTCATATACGTGAATAACGTTTGAAATAAATTAATACTTTTATATTTTTTATGGCAATCATGTAAATAACAATTAATACAACTTACACTGTAAAAATAATTCCACAGGCTACCACACAATATTGATATGAACAAGAAACACAATTTCATTAGATTCATAAGTCATAAAATGTACCTTTGATTGCCGTCCTGGAGTCATTTTAAACAGTAATTCCTGCAAAACTGTCAATATAAATATATGTCCTTGTCCTCTATTTTTATTATTATATTTTTTAATTTTCCTCCTTTCATAAACTATACATTCCGCTTACACTTTTCCAATTATTTTGTTAACCAACTTTTTCACATCTATAGCATTCCTTATTAAGCGTTGCTTAAACTTTAATCTTTTATTCATTTAAATAAAATGTAAAAAAGTACAAATCCAGTAAACGAAATGAGTCCAGTTTAGACACATTCGCACCTTGCCTTTGGTTGGGTGGTAGTTTCATTGACGAAAACCAGGCATTTGATCAAGTTGGTATCCGCTCTGAATGTAAACACGATCGCCGTGTGTTGAAATGAAGAACTAATTATCAGAGGGAGTAGGAAGCAGTAAGACCAATTTCAAAAGAAGCTTTTCAGAGTTAAATATCGCCTCAGGTAAGCTGTAACCAGGAGATTGCGTTTTGAAATCATCAGTGATGTTTGTCTGTATCGAGGATAAAGTATTGATGAATGGACCACTAATACTCCCATTCAAATTGAGTTGATATTTCTGTATAGTCAGAACTGTAAAATACAATCTCTAGTTTGATATTGTGATACGACTTGAATACGTGGTAATACTAGTGTCATGTGTTATCCAGTATGCACACAAACGGCTTTGTGATAGTTATAGTTGTTGAGTGTAACCCATTTATGCCTAGCGTCCAGAAAAAAGGACTTGGCAAACAGCGTGCACCCTGATGAGACGCCGCATGATGCGGCGTCTCATCAGGGTTTGCGCTGTTTTCTTAAAGGAATTTATGTAAGAAATATTCTAAATATAGAAATAAATATACTAGACATCCCTAATTTTGGAAATAAATTGATCCAATTTAGAAGGATGGGAGAGTCCACAAGGCATAAATGGGTTAATCTCTCCGGCTAATTATACAACGAATTTTCCTTGGGCATTGCGGTCAGTTTTACAAATATGAAAGAAGTGAAGCTCCAGTTACATCAGCAGAAGATATATATCTTATGATCATTATGAGGTGTTTTCTTTATTATTAGTGACCAACAGCCCAGCGACGCATTACAACAATAACACGATAAAGAAAAAATAATAAAACTTCGGTAGCCGCCATGGAACGGTCAATGCGGTCACAATGGGTCCATATGTATTACTGACCGTGATTATACAGATTAAAACGTGTACATAAAACATAATCTCCTAACATCCCAATTCAAATCAAACATAATACAAGAGAAAGATGTTATACAGTTTGTGTATCGTTCAAATAAAACTCCACTTGCAATAAAATAAACAAAGTATAATGGCTCTTCAGACATTATGATATCATAATCTTTAGTGCGTTATTGTTTTTCATCTCAATAGGGGATTTTTTTATGAATAATCCTATGCATGATTAATGTTATTATATGTGATAACGATAACCCCCAAATACAAACGTGGAAACGTCAAGATTTTGAAAAGAAAAACAAAACATGCCTCGTTACAGCATGAGCATGTTTAACTCGATGTGTTTGCAGATTATGTGCTCTTTGAAGTAAAGTTATCCTGAAATAAACAACTATTCAAAGAAACAATATTGATATCAACAAAGATAAATTCTGATAGATCAAAAGTTAGGAATACTTAAAAAGCAGTACAGGGGAACATTTAAGATATATGTTGTGTTAACAAATACGAATTGGAAAACTAACGTTTACGACTTACACAATTAATGTACAAAACCAAACATTTTAATATAAACAAACACAAAATCGAGACATTGTTACACACCTCGCGGTAAAATAAACATATACAGATAAAAAACAAATATCTAATACAATGATAAATTGAAATCAATATTGCTGATACAAATAAAGCCGTAACAATCCGATACTTTTGAATTATTATCAGAACAAAAATTAAGCTGTACAAATATGTTCGTTTTAAATTGTTACTGTTTCACATACATTCATTTCTATAATAAATTAAGCCAATCAAAATAAACAACTGAAGACATCAACACAAACAATAAGGTTGACGAATCGTGTTTTATTGTGCCTTGTACTGAACAAGTTCAAAATGACCAGTATGCACAGGCTAATCAGGGATGGCACTTTCCGCCTACACTGGATTTTCGTTCAGAAGAGACCTCTTTTAAACGAAAATGTCTTTCCTTATTAGCGTGTACGGATAAAAGTGGCCTCTACTCTAAAGTTTTCACAAGGCATGACGCACGAAGCACGACGAAAACAATGCGATCAAAAAACCTGACCACGAGCTAGTTATACTCTGGGAGCTAAACACACATTACCATTGATTGCTTGTGATAAGTCAACAAATAGGTTCAGGCATTTGTGTGGTTATGTATGTCAAGCATATTGTAATCATTATCAACATTCACTTTATAATTATTGAACAGCAAATCTAATCTAATGGGAAACATACATGTCACATACAGCCGTTTGCATTTGTCTAGACGTATGTGATTACACTAGCCGTTTTATAAATCCAAGCACAAACGTTGTGTTAAAAGTATCCGAGTTAGCTACTTGCATTGCAGGATACATGTTTTGTCGAATATACATTTTTCTAAATACACTGATTAATGAAGTGTAATTATCTTTTTGAGTGATCTACATTTATATGTCAAACGGTGTAATTATATTGTCTCATAATTCAAAGTGGTTAACGGTTTATGGTAACAATGCTTGCCGTTCCACGTTCCAAGGTTGAGACCGAAGTTTTGATAATGTTTTGTGTTTATTATTTTGTTGTGTGCATGGTCCGATATTGTAAAGGCTAGTGGGCATTAGCCGTAATACACGAGTACCGGAAAGTTACTATAATGTCTATCATAAAAATGCCGGTGTTTTTTTCTCTTGGTGTATGGTAAGTCAAGTTGGCAAATTATGAACAAACAATTATTATGTGAAAATGTTTGTGCAATCGTGAATCACATACATATTGGAAGTGGATTTGCTTTGCAATCATTATTTAAACTAGTTAAATCGACCAGTTTGATCTTTCCGCCATTTTACTCAATACAACGAATATGACCATGTGTTATTAAGACGCTTGAATAATGTGCATGCAAATCTGTGTGCAAGCCATGCTGCCGACAAAATGAGAATCATTTGAAAAGAAGAAATCGTCCTATTATCTAGATTTGCTATGACTAACGTTGTTTATTTTACACTTTCCGAAATGTTCTTGGGCCATTAAAATTCGATTAAAACAAACATGTCAATAACCAATGCCGCTTGACCTTTGCTAATCAAGTTTGTAAGGCTAATATACCTAGTAAGGACATAACAACCGTGGACACGACATGGTCAAATGTCTCAGTAAGATTAACCTATGAAGAAATTACATGATAAGCAAACACATTTTTTGTGTTTTTTTTTCGCCGGTGACAAAATGTGTTATTGGGGACAACGGGAGGAAAAACAAGGAAAAGGCATAATAAAGAAATTGGTTAAGAGATATATATAACCGATTTGCAAATCAAACCATACACATTTAATGGCATGTGAGCATAAATATATAGAAATAACAAACCATTGTACTTTGTAATTATTTTTCAAATGTTTTGAAGATTTCCAGAACTCCAAATCGGCAGTTCTTCATCGAATAGTAAACAGTGTAAATATCTGTAAAAATATCATGAATCCTGTTTTCCATGAAAAATCAATCACGTTTACATAACCACTCTTGTCCTTACCCGAAGTTATTGTTGAATGGTCCGTACAAATCAAATAAACTGTACAAAACAGTATCATATTGCCTCGGAAAATCCTTGCACGACACACATATAATTGGATAATAAATCTCATATATGTATGATACATTGTTCGCAATTCTAACGTTTAACGGCCGGTTGTAAAGCATATATAGGTATTCAAAAGATATACACGGATACTTTTGATATTAATAAAAACAGCCACTATTCACACATCTTTAAAAAAAGCAAAACCAAAACAAATAAAAGTCCTATTAGTACTCAAAAATCAATCAAAGAAAATTGCGCACAATATTTCGTAAAATAAAGTTACCCAACTAAAAAACAGTGTTCCTAAAAGCACAATCCAAAATCTCAACGCCAGATGTGGTCTGGTAACATGGATGTTTGTAGATACAAAATGCCCGTTTTTATTCCATTTTACATCAAAAATCAATTTTAATTTCCCGTGACGATATCAATTCATACGACACAAGAACAATAAAATGGTACCATGTTAGTGTTAATGTGTCGTAATAATATATATCAATGCGGGAAATTAAAATTGAATTAATTGTGTAACAAAAAATATAAAACGGGCATTTTATATCTACAAACATCTTTTTACCAGACCACATCTGGCGTTGCAATTTGGGAAATTGCTATACGGAACACTGATTTTTAATTTTTTAACTTAATTTAACGAAATATTGTACGAAATTGTCGTTGGTTTTGTGTAGTAATCGGGCTTTAAGAGTGGTACAATAAGATGATAAATCTACATTGCAACTATATTTCTTACATATGCATGCAATGTTTCTTTAAATCCTTCGGATTCTCGTTCAATACTCTCATGTCCTAGTTTCTTTCAAATACACTAAGCAGCCTCTATATATATTCTGGTTCCCGTCGTACTATGATATTTTGGTACTTAAGGCAACCGTGGAAAATGGCGGCGCACTACGTATGTATTAATTATCGAAAAATATTAAAGTTTGGAGGAAGTGAACAACCTTCAAGCTTTTGTTAAGGTTTAGTTATAGGTATCGATCCGTCTATTGTTTGTTTCGAATCACTTATTATTTATATAAAATCAAAGCGCTGAAGGCACTGAAGTTGTTCGCTGTTGTCGTCCTTGATTAGCTAGTGCGCATTGCACAGGCTAATCAGTGTGCACAGGCTAATCAGTGTGCACAGGCTAATCTTATTTGACACGCAGTAAGCCCTATTTTCCCTGAAAGCAGCGAATATGTACAGATTTCAATGATACACACTAGACTGGCCGATGTCGTCTTACAAGCTGGTAAATACAATCACTGCTGAAGTAGAGCAGACGCTCCTAAGCCATGTAAGCATTCATCGTCTGCAGTGCAGACAGGCAGCGGTAATCGTTCCTAGCATAGTGAGTTACGGTTCTTAGCGTAGCTAAGGCTTCTAAGCACATACTGATTTGATAAACATGCTCTGTAACTTTAGTCGTGAGCTAACGCTCACAACTAAAAATAGCATGCCGCTAGTACGTGCAATATTCTGAAACAATTCCCATTAATCGTTTACTTGACATTAACGAGAAACCAAACTGGCTGTTAATCAATTCCATTTTATAGGCCATTTGACACCCGAAGCATGATACATATGTCAGAATAATTGAAATTTACAAGCATGCGCGGGGTAAGCGCCACGTGTGCTGTCTCGAATCAACACCATTAAATTACATGCTAATTTAGCGTTGCATTTACACCAGTTTGAAATCATTAAATTTCTCAGGCATTTTTCGGACCCTTAACGGTCAAGTTTGCTATGTTGAATACAATTTTGTATCGAAACGCATTGTGACACTAATGTGTGGTTTCACAATGATAAGTTGATAACACACATTTCATGCGGTGAATATGTCAATAACAAGTTAACAAACATAATAGTAAAACTTTTGTTTTCAATTTAATCATTAGAAACGTAAATCGCAAACTTTATTTCAAAGTCAGCATTTTCGCCGACTACCTTTTAAAAAGATATTTCATGTTATATTTAGTTGTTTTTTATATTTTCGGTTTTAGCGATTATAAAGCATTTTTGTTGTTGTCTATAATATACCTGTAGTAATTGGTGAGAAATGTAAATTGCAAACTTTATTTCAAAGTCTAGCGATTATATAGAATTTTTGTTGTTGTCTATAGTATACCTGTAGTAATTGGTGAACTCATGTTCAACGTTTTATTAATTGAGAACTGTGAATGTAAACAAACTTAACCTTTCACTATTGCATTGTTAGCACCCGTGAATACAAAAGATCGCCGCTACCTGTTGAGAACAAAAGAATGTTTCCCACGCATATCAAATTTAACCCCGCTGTAGTAGCATGCGCTATGAATGAGGTTACACAACATCCCACTATACTTGTTTATCAGCATCTATTAATACAACCTCCGCGCAGAGATTTGACTGGAACCAGCATAGCTGGATCAAATACACACGCATTGAACTATGTTCATTATGTTCTCTGATCTATTAATAGCCTAAGATTATGAATGACCTGCGCGCATGAATTGACTAGGAGTACATAGTGGACTATTTTACCATTCATCGCGCCGCAAACTCCTTTTTGCGCGTATGCTTACAGGTTCGTTCGTTGGTGAATGCAAGTTAAGACACTTCGAATCGGAATTCGTGGTCTAGTAACTTTAGTCGTTCGCAAGCGAACAACTAAAAATGATATTATGTCATGTTTACCCAATTCAGACACAGCGTCTTTCGGATAATGAATGTATACACAATCGAACAAGAGAATATCTGTTCAATGTGCGTAATGTATATGATGTATATTTTTTACGCTCAAATAAATAATAAATTGCAATAGCATTCCGACGTAGACTTGTACCTGGAATACTATTAAATGGGTTTATATTGTAGGCCATTAACTTGTACCTTGGTGATAGATTAGGGATATTTTCTAACTTGATCAATTTGTCTGGTTTCAAATGTGAGATTAAGCAAGAAATCATGTCGCATGACATGTTTTGCTAGTTTAAATTGTTGATTAATATAAGGTTATCATTTTTATACAATAAAGATCAATAGTTTGATAAAAAAGTTTGTAAAATGTCTCTTACTGTGCAGTTCTTTCACATAACATTGCAGTGTCACTTTAATTGGTTGTGTCATTTCTTTCTAAATGTATGTAATACAATCATTACAATAAACTTGAGGTGAGCAGCTGTGCACCTGACCTCATTTTCAAATTATTATACGTAGAAAGTGATGGTAAGGTAAAAATGCTTGGTTTAACACATTCATTAGTGCATTTCAATTGCAATTATGTTTGGATATTCGGTTCAGATCTCTACTCAGGTGCAAAGAGCAATATATAAAGCCATACATGAAGTTATGTCAAACATTTTGTGTCATTTATAAAATAAGTGATCATCTTACAAACCTGGCACTTGATGAGAAAAAATTGCATCCGTTAATATTCTTTAAAAAAATATATAGCCAGTGATTTCAATTGAAGTCGAATCCTGCGTTTTGATGCAACCAAAGTGCAATTTTCTCAATTTGACTAGAAAGTAGCTATAATGCGTAAAACCTGCCTTTTTTTGTTGCAGCTGTATCCCAATGATGTCCCTGTGGCTGTTTAACCTCATCTTCCAGAAAGATGCAGAGTAACAGAGTTGGGAATATGGTTGAAATGCCAGGGACATTTATGATTTTACTTATTTATTTGTCATATTTATATAAAAAAAATTAGTCATGAAAGTGATAACGAGTAGTCAGGAATAACGATTATTTAAATAATCTAAATTAGATTTTGAAGTATTCATTTTTTTATGATTATTATTATATTGTCAAGGTTTGTGAGATTAAATTCAAATCATATTTATTTATTTAAATCATAATTATGATGTCTGTTAATTTTGGTGCGATTCCTGTATATGAATGTTTATTTTCAGATTTTGCTTCCTGAAATGCATTGATGTTAATTTCTGATTTCTAGCTATCACATGTTGTCTTTCATCACTACTTTTGCAGTTTATGATACTGCATACTGTACTCAAATGTGCTCATCTTGCATTTTTTATATTGTAATGAGCTTTTGACGGTAAATTTCTTATATTCGAAACATTGTTTTTTTGAATATCAAATTCATGTGATAAGATGTTCCACCATTTTGTAAACGGAACTTAACAAAGCAGAGACCCTCTTTACTTGTACACCAAGTTCACACCCTACTAAAACCGTTGAGCGATATAAACATCGTAAAACATCAAACATGCTTGCTAGTAATTATTCAACAAATAGGTTCTAGTACTGGTGTAGTAATTTATGTGCGAACAAGCACATGGTTGGCATTATCAATATACACTTTATAAGAATTTAACCACCAACCGACGTGAAGA
Source organism: Dreissena rostriformis (assembly GCA_007657795.1). Taxonomy (NCBI): domain Eukaryota; kingdom Metazoa; phylum Mollusca; class Bivalvia; order Myida; family Dreissenidae; genus Dreissena; species Dreissena rostriformis. The sequence continues at coordinate 39,215 of VMBQ01005757.1, forward strand.
GAAGCAATAAATGTCACTTTAAACTGTTTGCATTTGTCTGGATTTGTGTGTTTACAATAATTTAATATGGATGAATAATATATTGTAATGAGATAAAACGGTCCGTTTCACATTCCATTTGCGTTTTTATTCGTCGTTGGATATTCTATTTGCTTGCATCGATTTCAATGGAAATTAAATTCAGACTCGCAAACAAAAAATACCCATTGATGAACATGAACATAAGGTTCTGAGTTAATTTAAGGCAATATCGAATTAAAATAATATAAAACAAATTTACATGGGAATGAAAAAATATTCTGCTGCCTAACAAGTACAAGAATATACTTATTTTAATTATGAAAGTAACATTGTTATCATAATCCACTTGCTTCACCGCGTCAAAATGTTCTCTGAATCTTCAATCGACTTGCTTTTTCCAACATCTGCTGTTTATTATGTTCATCCGTAACCACCGTATTTTTTGGAGATGTGTTAATCGTTTTGCACCCCTGGGAATTATTGCACGCTGGTTTAGCTGGTATATGTGGGGTTAATATATTTTCCAACACTTATATATGAGTATGTACATATAAGGTCATTTTAAGAAGACAACGTTCATTTATCTAATTAATTCCATTTACTTCATATCTTAAACAACCATAGAATTGTGACATGTAAAAACGTTCATTCGTATATGTACATTAATAGAATATAATGCGTTTTCGGGCCGATTGCCTTCTGCAATTCGCACCATTGGTAATATAATATACGTATACCGAAGAATCAGTTGCAGAATAAAGTCCGTTACTGCAATTAACCTAACTTTGCATCCAGATTCTGCATTCGCAAATAAAATAGCTCCGATCGCATGGTATTAGTATAAATGCGCACAAACATTATCACGTGACCAATTGAACATGTACTCGTCATGGGGACAAAGTACTCGTCGCTGTTTACACCTTCCATGAGGACTGCGTGTAACTCGGGTGCTAATGCCATAGTGAAAACACGTTGCCATGGATGCAACGCGCGCTGTAAGCTGATGATGTCAATATGTTACAAGCCAAGGGTGTTTGTCGCACAACGAGTGTGTAAACACCATGAAGGCGGGAAAAACTGGATTGAACTGGATTTATTGATGAGCATTTCAGAAGGGGTAATTTTTATGCTGGTGAAAAAAGATACCCACGAACGATATGTTTTTGAAAATACTTTATTTCTTCTAAAATTGAAAAAAGTTATAATTGCTGATTGGGAAAACCCGTTTTTTGGGATCGGGTCCGTGTGGTTTGGGATCGGGTGCTTTTTACGGCCTTTTTTAAATAGCAGGAAAACCCCTTATCATTTTTATGACCTCAATTTGACGGTTTTTGGGTCGAATATTGGTCACATTCCACTAAAATATTTTTTGCTGTTGCAGAATTGTGTTGGTACCTCTAATGAATCATTAGAATATATTTAATGCACATTTTATTAAAATAAAGCAATTTTAAGTTGTCAATGTGAAATGCATGGTTATAAAAAATGCAGCAAAATCGCCCACCAGTACTTTCAGTACTTCGATTTATATATGAATGTCTTCATGCTACAATATAGTATACAGTATGCACACAATATTTTGTTTCACAACATGATTATGTACTATGACCGAATACAAACATAAAAATATAATGTATCTTCGTCATCAAAATAAAAATTTTCAAAATGACAGACAACATGTAACTTTGGGATATATCTTAAAAATGTAGTATAAAAAGACGCTTTCTTAAGTTTATATTCAAATTTGTTGCTTAAAATAATTATTCTAGCTAATTACCGATTGATAAACTATCTGATTAAATGAAATGGTTAATTAGACAAAATATTTTCAAAAAGCCGACAAAATTATCGCAAAAACGCAAAAACACTTTAAATTAGTAAACTTGATTAAGTTGCTACATAAAAACATGCATATGAACTTATAAAAATGATCATTCCACATAAAATGGCACATTTTGCGATATTATTTAACATGTTTTCGAGACAGTCAGCATGTGTGTCTCTGAATTGGCACGCTCGCTGCCAGATCAAGGAGAAGTGGGTCCAAGAATTATTCACGAAGACGATTTGACGATCTGTAATACAATCATATACTATCAAATTGAAAAGGGGTGGAGTAACCATCGAAATAAAATGTCAAGTTCGTTCGTGACACAAATTTTTGTGTGTTTTGATATAGACTTTGGTGAAATTCAATGGATGACATTTTACAAATTCCATTGGTTGATCGTACAGACACGTATCTTAAATAATTGTGAAAATAAACACTGCTGTATCGCTTTGCACGTGATTTGTTTCCATTCGTGCTTTATACCCGTATCTGAATATACTGATCTCAAAATACGCTTAACATTCAGTGGTGTTTATTTTGTCAATGCATATGTGCAAATGCGGTACGTTTTTAAAGACATGCGAAGGTGTCAATTTATAATAAATTGCGTATTGTTTTTAATTCAAATTCAATATTGCACTAGTCAATGTATGTGATGGATCATATACAATTATTGTGTCAGCAACTGGTTTGAACGTACACTTATTACATCAGTTCAATCACTCTACATTAGTGCTGAATGATGAATGAAAACACGTGCGAAATTCGCCTTGCTTCCTGCTTCCGTGAAATATCTAAGTGCAATTTCGTCAAATACTATTTAAAATCAATTAAGATAATGTCCCGATCGATTCAGAAATGTGTGCACTTTTACATAAAATGATTCGACCCGGAAGCAATTACGTCTTTTGAATGTATCTCAACCAAATTGTGGCCTTACTTTCAAAGTAACCCAACGTTTTGGTTTTAACATATTTTATTTCGGAATGCATATACATATATTAAGTACACAGTAATAAGTGGATTGATCTGGAAGATAAACTAAGCTTATTGTAAGTCGTTCCCAACGTTTAAATGTGGCTTTCGGCACATACATATGAGACCTCTTTGCATCACACAGAGCAAACTACCCCAAGCATCAGCAAAAAGATACGGTATTTGTAAAACAAGTAAAAGTACTCGCCCATATATCTTGCATTTCTTTTTCTTTCATCGGTAGCTTTAGGTGCGGTCATGAATGGTTCTGATTTGATATTAAAAAGCAGTATTAAACAAACATGTCAAATACCATTTGTATCTCTTGACCTCCGAAGGCCACATTTGAAGATAACATACTATGCTCTCGAGACAGATTAAGCCAGTTGGTGTTTGTAAAAATAAACTTATACTCGAGAGGAGCAATTGTAAACTTCAGACAAGCAAATTACAAAATATCGGTTAGGCCTACTGCTAGAGAATATGCTATAAAACTGACAATTATGAGGTAAAAAAATATTACTTACTGCATATTGCTATCTGTAGTCCCCAAAAAATGATTAACAATCGTGCCAGACTCACTAGTTTCAGAGTCTACTAGCACATGAGTGACCAACCTACTTGTTTCAAGGTTCTAAGTACACTGAAGAGTTGGGCGACCAACAATAGGAATTCAAATAATTAATATGCATGAATACTAGGCCTGACCAATCGAAGTTCAAGAATGGCCCCTAAACATCAGATCTAATTATAACATTTGCCTTATTTGGAGCATCCATGCTCACCTTGGAATTCCCTGTCTGTGTTTATTCTAACAACAACATTGACACTAGCAGAGGTTACAGCTGGTTGAAACTGTCATTTTAATTAAAATCTATGGTCCTAGCAGACAGGGTTAGGTTAGGGTTCAACACAATACGCCCATTTATATGTCCACGCATGGCAGGTGGTTCCTGCAAGTCTTAGTCTCTCACACTATGTACAAATTACATGCTAAGCAAATGCATTTGTTTGTGTTTTATTTTCGCATGTTTAATGTATAGCCAAAGAGGACGGTGACGTTATGCGGTATGGCGGAAACAGGAGGGAAAACAAGGAATACAGAAATGGGTAAAGAGATTCGCGTGGAAAAAAAGTGTGGAAAAAGGAAAGAGAGCGAAATGTTTGGCTTCCACGACAATTACCGGCCATTACTTGAAATAGGTGTCTGTATCAGCGTTAATAACTATGCAAATATATGCGTCGTTTGTAGCTATGGAAATAAAATTGACCTCACATGTCTTCTCTTTGATATTGCAATGATTAATGAAAATGGTAGACCGCAAATGGCAGAAAACAAGGCAATAAAGAAACGTCAATACCGCAGATAAACGTTTGACATTGAACCTGGACTTTTGAGTGGAAGTGCTTAGTACTGTTATTATCTTCTTTTTTCATAACCAAAGTCCAAAATCAGCAGAATTTAAATATTTAAAGCACTATTTTTTTTTTTAATTTCATGTAAACATAAATAGATTGAAATAACAAACCACTGTACTTATTTCCCAACCATTTTGAAGTCATTACTTCATGGACTAGTAAACAGTGTCAATATCTCATGAATCCTGTTTGCCATGAAGTATCAATCACTTTTACAGAACCACTGTCGAGTGTTGTCCTAACCCGAAATAATTGTTGAATGGTCCATACAAATCGCATAAACTGTACAAAATCGTATCAAAATTAATTCCCCCGAAAATTCCTTGCATGACACATATAAAATTTGATAATAAATCACATATCTGTCTTTTAGTTCTTTTGCAATGCCGATCTTATATGTTGGCTGATTTAAACGCGTATATATGTAGAAGACAGACAGGCACACACGAATACCTTTTATATAAATACGCCTTCTATTGTCACACATCTTTAAGTATCGTAGGTTGAAAAAGCTAAACCAAAATAATAGATGTACAATAAGATGATCGCTCTAAATTGCAACTATATTTCTTACAGATGTCTGCAATGTTTTCTTTAAATCATTCGTTCAATACTGGTAATTTTCAAATACACGAAGCGGACTATATATCTGCCATATCATATTGCCCACATTTTGTCGTCTAATAAATGTGTTCTTTTGGACGAAAACAACTTTATAACGTATGTCAAGTGAGTTCATTGAACAGTAAATAATTTGAATAGCAATTGTTCCAAATTTATTTCGACATTGATATGTCATTAAAGATGGGACGTGATATGTTCATTTATATATTCGAAACATTGTTTTGTGGAATATCAAGTTCAAAGTATAAGATTTTCCACCATTTTTTTAAACGGAACTTAAAGCCCCATTAACACTCAAAATCAACGAATATTTCGTAAAATATTCGTAAAATAAAGTTACGAACACTAAATTGGTACATGAACATGTGTTGGATATATTGTACCACAACAAATAAAAAAGAGGCTGAGCATTTTGTATCTTGTTAAATCTATGTTACCAGACCACTTCTGTCGTTGACATTTCGGTTATTAATATAAGAAATACTGACTTTTTATGTGTTAACTTTATTTTACGAAATATTCGTTGATTTTGAGTGTTAATGGGACTTAAATATAGCGGAGATTCTCTGTACATGAACAATAATTTCACCGCCTACTTAAACCGTTGAGCGATATAAACAACATAAACAATTTAACATGTTTGCTAGTGATTATTTAACAAATAGGTTCAAGCACTTGTGTTGTTATTTATGTGCGAACAAGCACATGGTTGGCATTATTAATATACACTTTATAAGAATTAAACCACAAACCGACGTTAAAAGATAAATGTCACGTTCAACTGTTTGCACTTGTCTGGATTAAGTGCTTATACTGGTCGTTTTACAAATACACGAACTCGGGGTTTTAAAGGTTCAAGGTTCGGGTTAAGAGTATATTATGGAGACTTGTGCATCTTCAACCGACTTTAACATTAATCCCCTGATCACTGGAATATAATTTATTCGTTAACAATGGGCGCAGTATGCAGCCACCGCACATTTGCTTGTTTCCCTCACTGGTGCCCATTTAAACACCTGGGTGGAGAGGAGCAACCATGGGATTATTTTTTGCTTAGAAACATACAGTGAGTGCTCTGAGCGGGACTCGAACCAGGGACCTTTCGATTCCAAAACCAGCATCCTACCACTTGACCACTGTTTTTAAGAAAATACACGAGTAAACTATGTATGCTTTTAAAAAATGACCATGTATTTAAATGAATTGAAACATAATACTTTATAATATGCTAAATATGTAATCGAATATTTGTTTTTGTTCCACGACATATCTGATTTTAATTTAACTATATGAAAACTAGGCAAGTATTCTATATGGGCATACGGATCCACATAACCTTTCGTGGCATCCTGCATGCGATAATTAAATATTGTCAGTGCAGTGTCTTATATCACAGTTAAAAACAAATTCTACACACTAGGAAAACTTGTGTGGGCTATTCTGCAGCAAACCATTGTGGAGTCATGTGTTTTAATAGTAGTTCCGGATATTCAGGGAACTTGCTGATTACCATGCACTTGCTTAAACGTGCGATCTTGCATGATTTTGACAAATACATCGTTTTTGCATTATGCAGTACAGTAAAACAACATTATTTGTATATTTTTTTTTTATATTCAAGTTCACAAAAATGTTTCCTTTTGATAAATTTCGTATTTATTTGTCATTTCTTAGCTTAACTGAGTTTAATAATACCTACGATGTTACTTTTATTATTCACTCAATGTTTAAGTGTGTCGTTGTTACAGAAACGCATGTGTTTATGTTTTTTCGCGGGAAAAAAAGATCGGAGTATTGATTCAAATAGTTTTAATATTAATCACTCAAAATGAATAAATTTATAGTTGAATCAAAATTATTTAAGGTAAAGTTGTTGTTGTTTCGGAAATAACAAACTGTTTGTTATTCCGATGATTTTGTCAAACAACTCGGGCTATTGCCCTCGTGGTTTAAATTCCTACGCACCGCAATGACCAACATTTACCTGCAAAGTATTTCTTTATTAAATACATGTGCACATTATTTGGAGTACGAAAAAAAGATCACCCAAAATACATTAAATAGTTATTTATATGTGACATGCGACATTGTATACCGTCCTTTGGTTTGCTATACCAACGTTGTTTACTGTTCACTTTCTTAACGTTTAGGTGGTTGAGCAATTAAAGGCAATTGACACAAACATGTCAAACATGATACACTCTTGATCTATCTTTGATAACCACATTTTGAGGCTTACACACCCAAACAGGACATAACTACCGATGTCTCGAATATATCGTTATATACATACATGATATAAACCGGAAGCCTTTTATTCAAATATTTGGTAAGCAAATACACCTGATTTCGCATGTTTGGTTCAAACATACGTGCTTATTGTGGTATTCAGAAACGAGAGAGAAATATAGACAATAACAAAGTAAAGTAACGGGGTAAAGGATATATGTGGAAGAAAAAAAGAGCTTCCGCGAAATCCACACCATAATTTGAAGAAGGTGGGCTGCAATAGCCTGATTTCTTAGATTATTAATTATTTGACATTGTTATACCTTACTGAAATAGCCCTGACATTGCCCTGGATTAATACATTAATCAAAAACAGGCTTATAGAAATAGCAATATTGGCCCCTCAAGTGCATGGTGTATTGTATTCAATTCTCTCTAAACTTCTTCTTGATATATGAAGCACTATGTAAATTGAGTATTCATAATAGTATATCACCGAAGCTTAAATAATACACTTAGCTATACAGAACATGATAAAAATGCTTGAGAAATAGTTGCATCTGAGTTACACAGAACATCTTAATTCATAATGCACTCTCTGTGTGTGTGTGTGTATGAACAGGAACTCAACTACAGTTTACAGATACACGTTTATGCATTACTTTATGTTTTCCTTTATTTATTCCTGTTCAGTACTGGAAACCTTCGAATAGAACTTACGTTAGGCCTTTCTGTTTTTTTCTACATAATTTGTGTTGTTATCACCCAAAGACAAAAAGCTGTTTTAGACAATCGTTGAGAATCAATGTCATCAAAAGGGTATATAATGTTTTGCGATGGACTTCGGCATAATTTGAAAAAGACGATATTTGCAAAATGTGTATGGTTATATTATTCAACATTATTCACCGAAAATTGGTACTGATACACTTATTAAATTTTACATATTTCGCCGTTATACTGGCAACCAATATATGACCTAGTCTCTACCATATTTAATTAGAATTTGACCATGCATTATCATTATGCTCATCCAAAATACATAAGATCGCACACATAATGTATCCTGACGTGGTGTTTTCTTTTTGAATTGTACACACGATGCTGCATATCAAAGTGTATTGTGTAGAGGGGTTTATACTAGTGTTATTGCTCTTCTTTGTTTAACAATGACAATTATTTTAGTACATATATATGTTTTTGTTTCATGTTTTTTTTTATGGTTGTTTGAATGTTTTTGTGTATTGTTATGTGTTTTGAAACTCATATGTCTATGTATAGGCCTTAAGAAATATACATAATTCTCAACAATCGAAGAATATTCGACGGAACATGGGTATACAAAAATCTCAAGTGTAAAATTCACAATAATTCAATCTTAATGATAAATACATAGTAATTAAATTCATCTGTCTAATTCACATTCATTTCGCAATTTTTGTCGGCGGATACAATAATTGTTTTCATCGACCTCGATTGAAATGAAGTACAAAACGTTATCCATTGGAGAGCATGGACATATGGTAGTGACTTAATTAAAGGCAATATGCTTTATAATAATTTAATGTGCTTTTTTACATGGGAATGGAAAAATATTCTCCTGCCTAACAGGTACAATATTACGCTTATTTGTATAATGAAAGTAACAGTTTTATTCTTATAGACTTGTTTCACCTCGTCAAGATGTTTCTCTGAATCTTCAATTGACTTGCTTTTTCCAACATCTTCTGTTTGTTATGATTATCAGTTACCACATGTATTTTATTGATGTGTGTTTATCGTTTTGCACCCATGGGCATTCTTACTAAAGTTTCGGATATCTGGGAAGAGTTACAATAACAAGGGACTTTTCATATTACCCCATTATTTCCCTATACTAACTTATTTACATTAAATTATTTACAGTTTAGCTGGTATATGGGTATAGGTGCGGTTAATATATTTTCCATCAGTTTTATATGAGTTTTTAAATATAAGGTTGTTTTAGCAAGACAACTTTCATTTATCTTATTAATTCCATTAAAGGGGCCGTCCAACAGACAAAGCGTCGTATCGACGCGAAACTATATTTTGGGAAACTACGAGGATTGCTTATATAGCTAAAAAATACATCCTCTACAAACATGAGCGTGGATGGTCGAGTGGTCTAGACGGGTAGCTTTTTACTCCAGGACTCCTGGGGTCAGTGGTTCGATCCCTGTTGAGGATTATTTTTTTTCCTTTTTTAAAATTGTATTCTTGTTTTTTTACTGGAGATTTTAAGTTCAAATGTTTAAATTTATCAATATAAAGCATTTAAAGCATTTTATGACAAGCTTCAATACATGCCAAATCTGTTGGAGGGCCCCTTTAACCAAAACTCGTTAATAACTAGAAAATTGTGACGTGTATAAACGTTTTATCGTGTATGTACAGTACTTGAATATAATGAGTTATATATATATATGTTATCATGCTAAAATATAGTACGCAGTGCGAACACAATTTTTCTAAACAAAATGACTCTGTACTATGACCATTTATAAAACTTGATGATGTATCTTTGTCATCAATGAGCATTCGGAAATATTCAAACTGACAGACAAAATGNCATGCTAAAATATAGTATGCAGTGCGAACACAATTTTTCTAAACAAAATGACTCTGTACTATGACCATTTATAAAACTTGATGATGTATCCTTTTCATCAATGAGCATTCGGAAATATTCAAACTGACAGACAAAATGTAACTTTAAGATATAACTTAAATGAAGTAGTATAAAAAGACGCCTTTGAAAGTTTTTATTCAAATTTGTTAAAAAATATTTTAGCAAATAACCGATTGATTAATTATCTGATTAAATTAAATATATAATATATCCAAATAGCCGACAAAATGACCGCCAGAACGAAAAAATACAATTGATTAGTACACTGTATTTAATTGCGCACTTTAAAACATAGAAATACACTTATCAGGAATGATAATTCCACAAAAAAAAGACGAATATTTAGATTTTTTTTACAAGTTTTCATGACAGTGAGCACGATAGACAATCAAAACGAAAACGGATGAAGCAACCATTCACAGACAATTTCAAATTCGTCCGTCATAAAATGGTATGTGTGGTTTGAACATGTTTTATACAGCCTAGGGTGACAATGGATGACATTTTACAAATTTCATTGGTTGATCGCACGGACACTTATCTTAAATNCCATATTAAAATTCATAATGTATAGCAACTTTAAAACTGTCATCCACAAAAACATATATAATAACACGAAAGCAATAATACAATCTGGGGTATTGACGTTTTTTTTGTATTCAATGTGTAGTAATAGCTCAGCAGAGCATAATGTTTAAGGTATCTATGCCATGTAACTGCTTACCAATATTTCTCGTATTTGCCTATGCAATGCTTTCACCGAGGTACCTGTTTATTGTGCTTTGTTTCCAGAAGGTATAGACAATTTGCAACTGTCAAATTTATTTCAGAAAGTTCTGAATTGATTTACATAAATATGAGCGAAATGTACACTGTATGGTCTTTCTGAACATATACAGGTTGAGATGAAAATTGAAGGGTACCAGACCGACTTTATTCAGGGGAAATGTATCTTAGTCAAAATGTGCAGACGGGCAACACATAAGTTGTCTGCAACATCATAAAGTTTAGAGAATCGGTCATCTTATGTTATGTTTTACAAGATATAACATTATCAAAGAGTAAAATGTAAATAATGCTTACTTGTATTAGGGTTTTGTAATAGACCTATACATATATTGATACAATAGCCTATAATAAACGATGAACGTTCTAAACTTAAGTTCGCAATGATCTAGTATTATAAGGTGATAAGTGCGAGATGCGGTACATTCCTTGTTGCACACACGAACTCTTTAAACACACACACTTATATAATTTATATGTTATACATTGTATGTATCGTGTGTGTATACATTATATTGTTTTACATAATTACAATACGCAATCTAAACAAACACTGGCCATACATACTAATTATTGTCAATACAAATCTATCGGACATGACATAAAATCTTCAACGACATGTTTTCTATGTTTATTAAATATTAAATTAAGCCAACGATTTATGGACTGAAGCATCATATAATTTCATCAAGCAGGTACGTTGTATTACTTAACTACTGGGTGCATAACTTATACATAGCTTATTCTATCCTGTCTCTATTGTCTAGAACAACCCGTTATTAGTAACATCGCAAAGTATTTCAATAACAAAGTGTTTGAGTTTTATTATTATACTTTACTTTTTTTCGCTAATCTATGAAACGTTGAATAAAATCCATTTTACTATAATGGTTACTCTAACCTTTTTTGCCAGTGACACAGTTATCTATATAGGAATGTAAATACACTGGCTCTTGTTCTTGAACGACCATTTTTATCGGCATTACACTCATGATAATGAGTACATTCTAAACAATTGTTCACTAAAAATAAAAGAACGATTTGAACCATTAAAACTGTAATATTAACATTCCTTATTGTCAGTAAATCATCATCCATTGCTAATTTTACCGACCAACAAAGTAACAAATGCGCTTTAAGACTTTTTTGTAATTTATATGAGAACATATACACGATCAGCATTTTCAACGATATACAAACGATAACAGCGAATAGAAGCAATTCGCGTAACATTCAGTGGTGTTTATTTTGTCAAGGAATGTGTGCAACCACGGACCGTTTTTAAATACATGCGAACGAGTCACTTTGTTATAAATTTGGTATTTTTATTTAAACTCAATATTTCACTAGTTCATGTATGTGAATTGTCGTAAACAATTTTTTTTTTCAGTTACTGTGTTTAATGTACACTAATGACATCCGTTCAATCCCTCTACATTAGAACTGAATGACGAGTGAAAATACGTGCGAAAGTCTCCTTTTAATCGTGCTTCCGCGATATATCTGAGTGCAATTTCTTCAAATACTATTAAAAATCAATTAAAAAAATCCCGATCGATTCAGAAATGTTTGCACTTTTACATAAAATGATTCGTTCCGGAAGCAATTGCGTCTTTTAAATGTTTCTCTTTAAAAAGTGTGTATACAATTCGTCTTTACTTTTAAAGGTAACACAGAGTTTTACTGTATCTTTAGCCACATACCAATGAGACTTCGTTACACCATGCACTGAAAACAGACCCAAGTACAAGCATAAGATAACGTAAGTCGTTAAAATACTCGTCCGTAAATTGCTTTTTCTTTCATCGGACGCTTTAGGTGTGGCCAAGACTGGTTCTGAATTGTTATTGAAATATCAGTTTTAAACAAACATGTCAGATACCAATGGTAGCTCTTGACCTCCGAATGCCACGTTTGAGCATGTATACAACTTATTATAATGCATTTAAAGCTGCAGATTGTTTGTAGATGTATGCTTCTAATTATTTCTCTTTAATTTAAATGTTGTTTGTATAGTATTACATTTATTATGTAATAACCAAATCTCAATTTTAATTATACATTTTATCGGATTCTTTACTTTATATATATTGTAAAAACCGGTTGAAAGGTTATGCCAGTTCGTTTATGTATTATTTATTTACAAATGAACATTCATTCAACGGCATTGCAGTTTGCAATTTTCAATTGGGAACAACTTCACATACCTAACTTTTATCATAATATTGATAATTCCACTTCACATGTGCTTGCTGTTATAAAGACACACCCACAAACGAGCAAGCACATGTGAAAATTCTTCATAATCGTTCGCCCTTCACCATTTGTTTGCGTCGGTGTAGTTCCAAAACATGAAGCTGAAACTGGCCTATGTTTATGAGAAGGATGATTCTTTATGCCAGTGATGTTATTTGTCTACTGCATGTCATAGATATACTCGATGGTGTAAATGTTATATATTTTATCCAAGTCGTGTATGACGTTTTATAAATTGTTCACTGTCATAACGACGCCCATAAATATATTTTTTCTGCAGGTGAATGAAGCATCACTACCCCACTTCCATCGGGTCTAAGAGCCAAGATGTTTTATATTATTATTTTGAAAGGATTTTGGGCCTTTGATTGGCAATAATATCAAACATGTCATAGATCAATACATCTTGGCATCTTGTGAGGATAACTCAAGAATTCTTCTCTGAGACTGCAGCTTGAGAGTTAACAGTCAAATGTAATGCAATTGCATTGCGCTTGAGTCAAAACAAACACTTTGAACATGCACCGTGAATGATTACTTAAAAACTTTACCTGCATTAAGTTCTGTTTTTGAAGTGATAGGAAACGGTCGATTTAAAACATCTAGTATTACTATGATAAACAATAGAAGTTTTGAAGTAACGATTGCAAGACATCTTAACGCTTTACTCTCAAACGAAAAAGAGCAAACAATTATCACATACATTAACATACCTTTACGATGAAGGCTGGTTACAGATTCATTGACATTAGCAAAGTTGTAATTAATGACCTTGACGACGTTTGAAGAGAATAATGTATGTTTCGATGATTATGTGTGAAATGCGCACCTACTAAGGTTGATCAAGATGTATTGCCCACGATGAAATGGCGTGATCAAAATGTATCTCAAAAAGAATTACCAAGAATGCAACCATTCAGAAAAAGGATTTTTTATTATGGGGATCCGTTGTTAAATAAGAAACATACACTTTTTAAGTTATTGCACAAATAGCAATGACATTGCAATTACACTCGCCCGGATTTCCAAAATAGAAACATACTTTCACAGCAAGGTCAAGTTAAAATCAATTTAAAAAAGTCATTTTCTATTTGAGAACAAGCATTTAAAGTACAATTCGTGTTCAACATAAGGAAGTCATGCCAAGGACATTGTGCCCATGTTTTAGCCGAAACACTAGTGCACATTCTATACTTTTTAATATATATATATATAGTATATCTTTCTCAGGTACATATTATAAATTAGGCGTAAATAAAGTTGTTTGCTTCCGCTCACCCGATCGACCCTTCAGTTTTTGGCCGACACTTTACGTTTTAAGGTATTCCAGATTGAGGTTTTGAACATATTTGTTAAATTGGATCATATTCACTTAACTAACTATTCGTAAACAAGTTAACCAAACAGGAGGTTAGCGGACCAACATACACCCTAATTGTCGAGTGATAATAGCAGGAACAAAAAACTTTTTACTTTTTGGCATTACAGAATCGAAAGAAGCATACTGCAAACATCTCGCTAGACAAAAAACAACTGGTGTCACCATGATATGTCGTATAAAGTCAGCACGTCAAAATCCGTAAAATCTTATTTAAAAAGAAGAGCCTCCGACGCGAAACACCAAACACTGAGGTTATAAGTTATTCAAAAACAGCACAACATTTCATACAAAAACAATTCAGGTTAAAAAACGATCTGCAAAACGTGTTCGATTAACGAGCATGTACTCGTACCCAGAGATAAGAAGCGTCAAGTAGCTAAATATTAACCTTAATGCATGCCATACCTCCATTAAAACACGTGTTCAGCAACTGTTTGCTTATGTTTTTACGAATTTTTAAAGGACGTCAAAGTTCTGATGGTATGTTTATGTATTAAAGGCCCACTTCAAATATAAGGAAAAAAACAAGAACACTTAAAAAACACTGATCGTCCGTCTTATCGCAATGAACAATCGGAAAGACATTCAGGACATGTTGTTTTGATACGTAGTGATTGCACGTCTTTATCATATGTTTCACTTAATTTATTTGAATGTGGTTTCGGGAAACAAACTTTATATTATCAGTAACTGGCAACCAGCTAAGTAAAGGAGTAATTAACATTCACACATAATACAACTTTGGCCAGACACCCATGTTATGTAAATCAATTGTTATGACAATTAATATAAGCTTATTATTTGATAAAAGATGAATAAATAAGTTTTTTGTAAGTTAATAGACTTATACATGCTGCCTTTTTTGCATAGTTTCATAAGAAACGTTCAGATACCATTTTTTATTAAGCATTAAACTACAAGTGTATATTTTTTAATTCCAAGACAACATGAAGGAAACTACGCAAATAAAGCTTATGTAATTTGTTTAATTTAATTTATTTTCACATTTTGGAACCGAACAAATACGTTTCGTTTTATTTAAATACACACAAGCTTATCACCTAACACATGCTTAAATGTGTATGTAAGAAGTGGTATCTATAATTAGCCCTTATCAAAAACGTGTACTTCATTCATCTGTGATTACGTTTAACATATATTATTGATTTATTATAAAGGACTTTAACATTGAAACTTTTTATATGAACATATTAAAAGAACAGCAATCAAATACATTATTGGAAGTTCTGACTTGACCACTCAATAACATGTTAATATTGTATTGTGTAAACTATAAATTGTTTGCGTACAGGCTATTGGCCATTTGTGAATATGTTGCGTTGTACTGTATGTTTACTCATAGTTATTTTGAATACAGTGTTATTTGACCGCTCAATAGCCAAACAACATGTGTTCAGACATACGTGTGTTGAAACCCTCACGAACCGTCGGATTTTAACTTATAGCAACATAATTTTCGACGTTAATGGCAAGCATGTAAACTTGAAAACAGTTGCGTTATAAGATATAATTGTTTGTTTTTTTTAATAATTGTATGGTCACTGGTGTTCACAAACGACAGCCACCTGTTGTATCGTATTAAATAAACACGAATAGAACAATAAACGTATGCGAATAAAGCATATTTTATGCTATTGGAAGCAGGCAGGAAAGGGATACTATAACTTTTTGAACGTATTTTTGTACACCAGGCTGTGTACATTACGTGACTTATTCCTGGCACTATGACCGAATAATGGAACATACACCTGCATAAGAATCACCTAACATATACTATCACAGTTTTATTAAGAGAGGATGTTTGTTAAACAAGCACTCACTATTCTTAAAAGGGCTGTAGAAAGTACTATTTCATATTTTAGACATGTCTTTCGGAAAAGACATTTAAACTAAATCAAACAATATTTTCCGATCGTAACTCACTGCAAGGACGTTGAAAAAGCTAATCTTTCAAGATCACACATTGAAAAAAAATCTGGTTTTGACTATCAACAATTTTGGTTTTATTTTGTACTCATTAACTCTCACGATTCAAACTTAAGCATACCGCGCAGTAACCATCGTTTATACAAAGGAAAATATACGGCGGTAAACTAACCATGTAAATAACTAATAAGTTATTAAGTAACTAAGTTATCATATTACCACAGTTAATTTAAACCACCGTTTATAAAGTCGACTGCAGTTAGATTGTTATATGTCTACGATAATACATCATATGATTATTATTTTTTTGATGGCAATATACCAGTTCTTTCGTTCGGCTCATTAAAAAGCTGACAGATTAGCGTTGAAGAGGTCTATATATACAATACAAATGTCAGGTTCAATAAAGAAATATCTCAATCCGTTCTGCACCATATTATGTGTACTTTACTTCACTTTTTACCAGACCAAGTGGCTAGCCAAACATTGTTCAGACTGATTTATTTTTTGTGTGTCTTCTTCTGGTCGAAAAAATCTAGACACATCAAGGTTCAATCAATGGATTCGTTTGTCTGTCTGCTCTTGCCACATGAACTTTTGAAATTTCAACATACACTTTTTAAAATGGGTTTTATAAGGTAGCATCACATTTTCATCAATATAAGTATTAATCGACTATTCAACGAAATTGATAACGGGATCGAGTTCGAAGAATAAATAACACATATATTTCCTAATCGAGTTCGAAGAAAAAAAATCACATATCTTTTCTTATCGAGTTCGAAGAAAACATTACACACATGTTTTCTTATCGAGTTCAAAGAAAAACTTACACACATGTTTTCTTATCGAGTTCGAAGAAAAAAAATACACAAACGTTTTCTTATCGAGTTAGAAGAAACAAATACAGATACGTTTTTTTTTATCGAGTTCGAAGAAAACATTACACAGAGGGTTCCTTATCGAGTTCGAAGAAAATATTACACATATGTTTTATTTTGTGTTGCATTCGTGGGATATTCTTCAAAAGAATTATTCGAAATCCTGAACAGCAAATGGAACTTAACAAAACAAAAACTTTGACGGAGTATTGATAAACGAAAAATACAAATTGATTTTATAGTTAATCAAGCTGAAATTAAGATTGATGTTTATGTTTGGTAATGATAATGTAATTTTTCACGATCTCCTGTTTGGGGATTTCTTGCTTTAGACGTGAGGGTCAAATTATTGTAATTTGTATTGGTTTTGATTGAACATGTTAGTAGTAAATTTATCATGTTTAATTTTTATTCGTGCACATGATTACTATAAATATAAAACATCATATACGCTCGAAGTTAGTTTTAACAGTAAACGCCAGTTTCAAACGCACCCAGCAAAAAAGCATATGTTTAGATGTTTTCTGATCATGGTAAAACAGTTAAAACAGCCAATTATTGAGACCAATATCGTAGCTTAAACCATATTTTTGTGTTATTGCTATCATCAAATGTGAAAATGGGAAAATGAAAGGTATTTGTAAATGCCTACACATACAACATATGATTAGCATTGAGTTGGGAGCAATAAAGTATTAAGTGTTATCAAGCTGTTGAAAAGCCGAAAATCTTACCAAAGCACATGTAAACAAACGATAAATAAAGCCAGGTACCAGGCAGATTGACATTATAAGAGTTGTAAAGTTTGTTATCTCAACGACGTTTTACAAGGATTAGAGAACGAATTGTGTAAATTTGGCAAATTCATTTACGATTCTAAAAAATATTCGAATTATTCGAATTGCTTTCTTTAAACATTCAAAAACTCACTATTAGATGTCATAAAATTCCGGCAGGTTTATCCGTGACCTGTTCTACTTAACATTTTAACAAAAGTCACAAAACACACATCACTGTTCACTTTGATATTAGTCCACATATATAGCAGACTATCATTCAATATTTTGTCCAATGAAACAATAATACAACCGTGTAATCGTATAAAGGAGATGCTATCTTAACTTGAGATAAGAAGAGAGTTGTAAACAAATTCAAGCGAAAGGAGTTAAAAGATATTATCAAACGGAAATTGCCGTTATAGATCTATATTTGATATTGAATATATTGACTTTTTTTATTTGAACGCGCTTGAAACGAGTCGAAATTACATGAATAAAACTGTTTAAATTGTTGTTGTTTTTTTTCAAAGATTAAAATGTTCAAATGTTTCAATTAGTACCTAAAACGTTGNATAAACCTTGATTTTCAAGCACTTTTCAAGGTTTGTACGAACCCTGCATCGGCACACAGGTTAAAGTCTAAAGCGATAACACATGTGATCACTGTGAGAGAAATTGAACACAAACTTTAATGTTTTACATTTACTATGAAGGGAGAAACTTCTTTGGTATTCATGAATTTTGCCTACAAGGACATTACGCGTATATTTTGCAGAAATTTTTTCAATTCAAAACAATGATTACCATTGTATTTACGCTAACATTCATTTCAGAACAAAACTTTAAACAGTACCTCATTTTAAGCTTTCGGCATTGTATTATACAGCCAACATGTCTGTGAAAAAAGCCCATATTAAAAAGTGACCATTGTTTAAATAATTCTTCCGCATTACAAAAATACCGACATTTTCAATGTTAGGTTATACCGAAATACTCGCTTAAATAAAGGCTTCATCGATTGTTGAATCATTTCAAAATCGAATGCAATAACCAATGCTTTTGACAATACACAATGTTCTTTGATTTGTTTAAACAGAAATTCACCAATATGCTTAAATTTAATTTATTTTCCTCATTTCTAGTTTTGATGTTTTAGTCATATTCTCTTTCTTGTGCATGTATGAATAGCTGTAAAGCACACTTACCTTATCTACTTATGTCATAGATTCTTCTATTTTCCTATTGTTAATATATCCTAACATAAAATACCATTTAAAGTGATGATAAACATGCTTTATGTGTATGAATTCCTATATGAAAACAAATTTTACAAGGAACAAAATATGCTTAAACGTCCTTGCAGGCTATACGACTTATGAACTCATTAAAAAGATATGTCAATATTGCAGTATCGATTTAGAAACTTTTGCAAATGATACAATTGAATCGGAATTATTTCTAGCTTAACATTAATGAGATTAAGAGGGCTTTAAAGAGTGAAATACACATTAAAACGGTCAACGTTTTTGTAGACATATTCTAGGCTAACTTCGACGCAGGAGTTTTCATGAGCAGAAATGTGAAGACATACCACACATACTGTTGTTTCGCTAAATCCGTTGCAATCATTTGTGTTGTTGTTGAAGACTAGAGAATACTTGGACAGGCAAATACAAATAATTACATGCT
The DNA here is from genome assembly GCA_007657795.1 of Dreissena rostriformis. NCBI lineage: Eukaryota > Metazoa > Mollusca > Bivalvia > Myida > Dreissenidae > Dreissena > Dreissena rostriformis. The sequence goes on from VMBQ01005757.1 coordinate 58,683, forward strand.
ATGTTGCACAAACAAGTTCTCAGCAAGCATGTTGCACAAACAAGTTCTCAGCAAGCATCTATGTTCACCTTACATAAATCGACAATTATTACGGTATAAATCAAAACAATTTATTTCGATTTCAAAGTTGTCAACATGATTGTACTTTATGTTACACACTCGGAATAGTATTTAGATATACAATAGAAATAAATAAATAAATAAAAAACAAATGGAACCTAATGAAAAAGAATGTTAGACGTTGCATTGATAAACCACACTTGCAACATATATCTATGATAACGAAATCTAGTTAACACATTGATTGAACTTAATAGTGAAGTATTTATTAGCAAAACAAATTAATACTTACGTTAAACATTCTTTCAAACCATATAAATACACGCAAGTATTTCAACTCCTCTCTTGATTTCGTTTTCCTTCTGAGCAATTTTAACGAAAACACCATTGCATGACATGATATATATGAGATAAAAAGAATAACACACATATAGCAACACTACTTGTAAATAAGAAATTATTCATTCTCTGTAAAATATAAATATGCATATACCAATCCTCTGATTCTTTATCAATAATAAAGTCCTGCGGGCTAATATCTTTACTATTGCATCATATTAAAAGCGCTATTTGTATTTGCATACACGTGGGTTTAATGTAATCCGTGTCTGATGGATGTGGTAATATCTCAATCGCTGTTGCGGATAATATTGCAAAAACAAATTGGTTTTTGATTGATATTACTATTTACCTTTCACTGAACACACATACAGTTATTAGTGCATTAATTTTGTGTTTGATCCGCAAACATGGTCGTGGACACATTATTCAATAAGTGCCTGTTATTGTCTGCGAATATTCCTTTTGTCTTGTTATTGCGTTGCACTCTATTTTTTCTTAACAATTTTACGCGTGCAAAACCCGGATGCACATATTTACATTTTTTTGCCGTGAAACAAGCAACATATTTGCATTCTCTTTTGGACCGTTTTAATGGATTTTGTAATTTTATTTTGGGCGATAACGACCTTAAAATATTCAAAAGTATTCGATACTTAGATGTATAAACATAATGAACAACTTTATTATTATTCCGTTAACTAGAACACAAATGAATAAACATGAACAGAACTGGTTGATGTTTCAATTTACCTTCAACTGAATAAATATAAATGCATTAATCTATATTCCCCCAACAAATAGTCGTCATCAACGTATCTTTTAACGCAATGCACATGTTACCATACGGATATGCGTTCTCGTACAATAAACGGGTGAACAAAATTAAATGACGTTTTCCCTTATGATAAAAAGGAGCTCATTCACACATGATTTTATTTTGGAGCTGATCTGTATCGACTCCAGTGTCCAAAATATTCCAAAAGGGTCTTTTATTATTTGGTAATACGATCTTTTGCATTCACCAGTGCTTTCCTGATGTCCAAGTTTTTTTAGTGTTTCGAAGCACATCATTCGTTTCACAACCATTATTATATAGTAAACGTCAATAAAGAGATAAATATGCATGCACAGACACAGGTCAGGTTTGTAGAGACGATCTTATAATTTCAACGTAGATCTCGCTATACGTTGCGCTTTTCTAAAACCTTTTGATAATTCTGTTACGGATTGTGTTATTTATAGTTGGACAGTCCGATTTGCAATTACTGAAACCTCACCCCACCCCAAGTATATACTTTCTTTGAAAAAAATATCATAAAGCGGAAAGTGTCGTCCCTGATTAGCCTGTGCGGACTGCAGTGGCTATTCTGGGAAGACACTTTACGCACATGCATTAAACCCCCTTTATACAGGGCAAAGCTCATATTTTTGTGTGATGTGTGATTGCTATAATCAGATGTGGAAATGGAAGGTATTTAAGGATAACTACTCGGTATCTTACAATGCCTAAACAAATAACATATGATTAGCATTGAGCTGAGTGAAATATTGTTAAGTGATATGATTTCAAGCTTAAGAAGATCCGAAAATCTTACTAATGCACAAGTTAACCTACGATAAATAAATGCATTTTGACATTTTAAGAGTTGTAAAGAATGTTATCTCAACGATGTTTAACAATGATTTATAAACGAATTGTGTATGTTATTTATGATTATGGGAATATACCCTCCTTGTTAGAAAGATCCATATCTATTATCTTCGTTCAAATGGTAGGATCATGTGCGATATATGCCAAAACGAATTCGTAAGATTTTAACCCTCGACGGAAATGAAGTTTACTTTAATTGCATACTTAACTTTCATCAATGCATACAATTCTTCAAATTCACACCAAAATATCGATGTTCATTTCACCGAAATCGCAAATACGCAAAATTTTCTAATAAAAAAGTAATAACATCACAGCAAGTTACTTATTAAGTAAAATAACACAATCACTACAATACTGAAAAAATTGACAGTGTTGAAAATGTGTTCATATTGTCTTTAATGATAGTTACTGCATAATGTAATGATTAATAAATCAACCACTATCAGTCTAGTTCAACGGATTATTATGTTATAAGTTGTGTCGAACGATTTTTTTCAAATTTCTATACGAATCTAAATTAATATATAGATTCAAATTATGCAAAGAGCATTTTTTTTCACAAATAAAAATACTTAATATTAGATGTCATATACTTCCGGCATGTAAATCCGCGACGTGTTCTCCTTAACATTTACACAAAAGCCACAACACACACACACATGACTTTTCACTGTATTAAGAAATATACATAATTCTCAACAATCGAAGAATATTCGCCGGAACATGGGTATACAAAAATCTCAAGTGTAAAATTCACAATAATTCAATCTTAATGATAAATACATAGTAAT
>VMBQ01005758.1:0-18920 GCA_007657795.1 Dreissena rostriformis
ATTTATAAAAAAAAAAAACTTCAGTCAACAGAAAATAAATAAGTTGTCTTGATTTTTAGCTTACTTGAGCACATAGTCAGTGCTCATGGGGGACAAGGATACTGTGTTGTCTGTTTTCTTCAGTCTGTTCATGTTTGCGTTTGTTAATGTTTTCTTCTAACGACTTCTCACCCTGAGGCTTGGCAGATTTTAAGTTAACAAGAAAGATGTTTAAATCATTCTGGTCCATGGCATTTGCAGGTCATCCGAGATAAACCATATACAAAATTGAAAACTTCAAAAATCTCTAAAACCATAAATGTCGGCTTTAATATTTAGTGTGTAACATTGTCTTGTGGTTCTCTACTAAATTTCTTCAAGCCATGACCCTGGGGTCAAAAATGGGCACGCCTCAGGGATCACATGATTTATATTGATTTATGTTACAAAATAACTACCTTGTTTCACTTGTAGGTATAAAGTGAATACTTAAAAACAAACTTTGGAATAACAAGGCACGGTGGTTTGGTGATTGGCATGTAACATGCTTTGTCGGACCTCTACCAAGTTTGTTCAAACTGTGCCTCTGGGGTCAAAGTTTGCCCGGCCCTTTGGTTAACCTGTTTCCCTTATATGTATTTAGAGAATTTTTCTAATCTCTGAAACCTGAAGGACCAGATTTTGGCTATTTTGCATGTAACATCAAATGGTTATTTTCCAAGTTTGTTTAAATCATGCCCCTCTGGTAAAAATGGGCTACACCCTGGGGAAAAATTGTTTAAAAGATATCTCTAATTAGTTTCAAATGGTTGCAGTCTGTTGAAAAACAAGGCCACCAGTGGAATGCAAGTTTCCATGGCTGTACTGAAACATTATAAACAATTAGGAAGTCAATTTTTTGTTCAATCTACAAGAAACTGGCTCAGAACTGGCTTAGTTCGAAAATGGTTTCGGAAACATTACAAAAGCTGCTTAGAGAAGTAAGTTACCCGAGGTCTCAGGTTAGCGACCTTGGGCCTATGGCCCTATTGCTAGGTAGACTATTTAAAGAAAAAAACTAGCTATTGTTTTCTATTTAGTGTCTGCTATCGTGTTGGTTATCTTGTTAATTTTTTTATGCCCCCGGTAGGGTGGCATATAGCAGTTGAACTGTCCGTCAGTCAGTCTGTCCGTCTGCCAAAAACTTTTACATTGGTCATAACTTTTGCAATATTGAAGATAGCAACTTGATATTTGGCATGCATGTGTATCTCATGGAGCTGCACATTTTGAGTGGGGAAAGGTCAAGGTCATCCTTCAAGGTCAAAGGTAAAATATATGGCTTCAAAGCGGCGCAGAAGGGGGCATTGTGTTTCTGACAAACACATGTCTTGTTTGTTAGTATATTTTTATTCCAACAAAGATTTAAACCTTCAGAGAAAAAAATTAATAGTTACAACTGTCAAATTGCTGTTATTAAATTTTTATTGTCTGTGTTTAGTTCTGTATGCTTGAATGGCATGCAGTTACTGCATAATTGTCGTTGTTATTGCTTATCTGAATTATTTTTGTATTCAAATACAATAAAGTTGGAATCCCTCAGATTCCTAAGCGTTTGTTTTTTTATGATACACTTTCAGATATTTAGCTGATTTTTGATCTGTGTGTACCTAAATGACTTACTTACATATGAAGTGTGAGTTTCGTTCCGGTCATTTGTTTTTTGGTGAAGTTTTGGGCCTTGGGCATAGGAATTTTCTTTAACATAACACTTCCAGATTTTTTTTCCAAAACTGTCCAAGGGCCGTAACTTTGTCAAACAGTATTGAAATGTAACTTCGACATGTTTTCAATTGGGATAAAGCTGCTGTATGCCTTCAAAGTGCAGTAGAGGGCATTGTGTTTCACAAACGCAGCTCTTGTTTTCAGTTTGTATGGGGCTTAGAATTTACAAATGGGAATAAGTCTATCAGCAATCCAACTAGAGTTAACATTTGGAATAAATTCAACCTGCCTAAAAACTTGAAATTTGAAGTTGTATGTTGTTTTGTTTTGTTGAAAGATAGCCTGAAAATGAAAACATGATAGCTGCATAAATAATGCATTAAGAGTTATATAGCTTGGACTTGTGCTAAATGTTGATATCTAAAAGGGTTTGAAAGTTATATTCAAGACAGAATGTAAGACGTTACCATGAAGCATAATTATAATGCTTGTTAGAACTTGTAGATGTTATTGTCACAAATGTCTTGACAATGATTCAATAAGATATGTGTAAATAAAGTTATAACAAGGTAGATTGTGAGCAAGTTGAGCTTAGGTGAGCTAAAATGTTACCATTCCTCATCAAGTCCACGAAACATTATTTCAAGAAATATTCGAAGCAATTAACTTGAAAAATAAATATATATATTAATGAAAGAAAATGCAATGTCAAACATGATCATGCATTATGTCCATCAACTGTAAGTAGCATATAAGTCTGTTTTTCCCAAAAAAAATCGCAAGTTAAAATAAAAAACAACTCGACGAGGTTTAGTCTGGATAATAATGTTTTAAGAAACTCAAAATGAAGATTTTGGTTTACGGACAAGACATTCTTAAAAACTCGAAGACCAATTGAAGATCACAGAAGAAACAATATACCTCTTCAATGTATGTTTTTAAAACATTATTAGTTAAAAAGGGTTTCCTTAATGTTGTTGATTTTTTTCAGTTCATCTGAGCATGAAGTGCTCATGGTGAGCTATTGTGATCACACTGATTCAGACTATGTCCAGCGTCGTGTGTCACCAACTTCTACTAAATGCCTCTGCGGTGTACAGGTAAAGCATACACTTTTGCATCCTAAGGTCATGGGCTCCATTCCCTCGGTAGGCAAACTATTTTTATCCCCCGCCAGAGGCGGAGGGATATTGTTTTGGCGTTGTCCGTCCGTCCGGCTGTCCGTCCGTCCATCCGTCCGTCCGTCCGGCACTTTTGTGTCCGGAGCCATATCTTGGAAGTGCTTTGGCGGATTACATTGAAACTTGGTACAAGTATATATACGCATAAGAGGATGATGCACGCCAAATGGCATTGTACACCATCTGTTAAAAACAGAGTTATGGCCCTTTATATCTTGAAAAAATGCTTTTTACTATAGGCACTTTTGTGTCCGGAGCCATATCTTGGAAGTGCTTTGGCGGATTTCATTGAAACTTTGTACGAGTATATATACGCATAAGAGGATGATGCACGCCAAATGGCATTGTACACCATCTGTTAAAAACAGAGTTATGGCCCTTTATATCTTGAAAAAATGCTTTTTACTATAGGCACTTTTGTGTCCGGAGCCATATCTTGGAAGTGCTTTGGCGGATTTCATTGAAACTTGGTATGNTGGACATACTCATGATACAGATGTCACAAATAATGATGTTAATATTGTCGGAGGAAATGTTAATATTGACGAATTTCAGGATGAATTATTCAATTCTCCTATATCAGATCATGAAATATTAGAGGCAGTAAAATGCTTAAACCCTTCTAAAGCTAACTCTGGTGTTTTACTAGCTAAACATTTCATATACAGTATTGATATTATTCTACCTTTTGTTAATATTATTTTGAATAAGATTTTTAGCACAGGTTACTTCCCACCAAAATGGGCGTGCTCTGTAATGATACCGTTATATAAAAAAGGACCCACAAATAACCCTGACAATTACAGGGGTATTACCCTTATAGATATTTTCAGTAAAATATATATCTATATACTAAACAAAAGATTAACGTTCTACGTTGAAGCATACGGGCGCCTAACAGATTCACAAGCCGGTTTTAGAAAAGGGTATTCAACGATAGATAATGCATTTGTTCTTTACGCAATAATCAATAAATATTTATGTAGAAAAGGTAAAACTTTATATGTTGCTTTTGTTGATTTTAAAAAGGCATTCGATTACGTCGACAGGGGAAAATTATATCACACGCTATTAACAAATAACATCAGTGGAAAATTGTTAAACGCCATAAAGGGTCTATATACAGAAGTGAAAACTCAAGTGAAATCTCATAATACTTTAAGTGACATAATTCATTGCCCTATGGGTCTACGGCAAGGCTGTAATTTAAGTCCAACATTGTTTTGTCTATTTATAAATGATTTATTTGAATATCTTAAAAGCAAGCACATACGGGGTATACAACTAACGCCAGATGATCTCGAAATCTTTATGTTGCTATTCGCTGACGATGTTGCATTAGCATCTGATACTATTTTTGGACTACAACAACAATTAAATTATTTACACGAATTTTGCATTGAATATAAACTAGAAGTTAATGTTCAAAAAACTAAAATAGTTGTTTTTAAAAACGGGGGAAGGTTATCCTCAAGGGAAAATTGGTATTATGCCGATGAAAAGTTAGAATGTATTAACGGGTTCACTTATGTAGGCGTATATTTTTCATCAACTTTGTCAATGTATAAAATGTCAGAAAATATGGCTGTTAAAGCAAAACGTGTAATTGTATCGCTGATATCCTCTTTGTATGAATATATGCCTATGCAATATAACTGTTACTTCAAGCTAATTGATGCTAAGGTTATGCCTATCTTATTCTATGGCTCAGAGCTTTGGGGACTAAAATCATTTGATGCTGTTGAACGTGTTCATATATATGCTTGTAAGAGATTTATGTCAGCACCATTACATACATGTAATATGGCTGTACTTGGCGATTGTGGAAGATATCCTGTGTATATTTTTACATGTAAACGTGTCATAAAATTTTGGTTGCGTATGTTAAAAATGACAAATACTAGGAATGTAAAAAAATGTTATGAAATGTTAAAAGTTTATGATGGTTTAGGTTATAAAAATTGGGTCACATCATTACGTGAACATTTATTTTCTGTAGGATTTGGTTATGTCTGGAATGAACAAGGTGTTGTAAATGAAAATATATTTTTGTTCCATTATTTTCAACGCTTGAAAGATATATTTAAACAGTCGTGGTCACAATCGTGCAATGATACTTCAAAATTGATAACCTATACCGGTTTTAAAATAGATTTTGAATGGGAAAAGTACCTTAACGTCCTTTTAATTCGCAAATTTAGAAATGCATATGTCCGCTTTAGAACATCATCACATCAACTTATGATTGAACATGGGCGATACATAAATCTAGAACGAAACGAATGGTTATGTCCCTTGTGCAAGACTACTATTGAAAACGAATATCATTTCTTACTTGTATGTTCTTTCTATGAGGTTCTTCGTGAAATGTATATTCCTTCCAGGTTTTACGATCAGCCAACAATCAACAAATTCAATAACGCTATGACCTCGCGTGATGAAAATATTATACGAAATATTGCCATGTATATTTACTATGCCTTCGAAAGACGGAAAATGTTGTTAACCTAAACACTTGTTTTGCTGTACCACTATTGAATTGTATGTGTTCACATTGATGTTATACCTGTATGCATTTTGTATGTGTCTATGTTTATGCACGGGCCGGTGGCCGTATAGCAAATAAACTAAACTGTATTTTCTTTTTTTAATAATGACTTGCGAGTAGAGATAGGTATTTCTTCTTGTTTTCTAAGGAGAGATAAAAACACTTGTGTGCTTATATTTGATTTATTCCACTTGTTACACCTCATGTACAATCATAAATGCATACATAACACATTTATGCATCAATATATACCAAATGAGTCGTGCTTTATGAATATTTAGGCTCACAAGACTAAATTTTGTAATTAAACGGTTATGAAAAAAAGGGTGGAGGGAATGATGGAGGTTTAGCAACTTGGAATATCTGAGAATCCTTAATTATTCCGTAAATTTTCCTTAAACTTTGATTTAGGATGCAGAATACCATGACAAAAGGGAAATATGCGAAGAAAGACAGAAAAAAAAATGTTACATTATAATTCTTAAACCTTAAAGTAACCGACCGTACGTATATGCCACTAGGCTATTTGCTCTTCAATACTGTACAGGTAAACTAATACTCCTGTATTGAAAATTCTGATTTAAATTTAAACCACTGATAGTTGATCAATACGTGACATACCTATTAGATTACGCCGCATGGGGATATACATAACCCATTCAACCACTGTTAAATTATTCATGACTTCACAGTTGAGAAAAAAATGGACACATTAAACCGGAATACATATGCCTGGTAGTTTATCAAACTTCAGATGAATGGAATCACTAGAAACAGTATTATTTTGAGTTCTATGAGGTTACAGGTATTCAGTACTTACATGTGAAACTTCATTTGGCTTATCAAATTATAACTTAACCTTGTGATTCATTTTGTGCAACAAGAACAATATTCGGACAAAATGGCAGCACAATTTCCTGTCTCATCAAAAAGTTCAGATTCAATGCACGACTATTCCTGTATCATCTGTGAGGAGAATGATCTCAATATTGAGGCTGAGTTCTACTGCGAACAATGCTTCAAGTGTTACTGTGCCAACTGCGTAGCACTGCACAATCAGCTCTATAAAAAGCATAAAGTATGCAATAGAGAAAACATGCAGAAATGGTCCAAGCAAAGCCTAGAACTATGCGAGGAACATTCAAATGAGAAACTCACAGTCTACTGCGAGGACCATAGCAAGATGTTGTGCCAGAAGTGCCATGTGTACAATCATCGGTAAGTTACAGTACTTCAATTTGAAATGAAGATTGACAAACAAGATCTAGACATAATGCCATGTTCAAATTTAGTATTGAGGTGTTGATCTAGCTTTACTTCGAAACAATATTTTGCTAATGGTTTACATTTCAAACTGAGCATATACAATTACAAATGGAATACTATAGGTTTATTTAAATATTTATAAAATTATATAATTATTAGTAACGCATTGAATTCATATTGATCCCATAACAATTCACTCTTTATTTCGCTATTTGGGTTTATAGGATTTAACTTATCAAAGTTCACCATTAAATGATTAGCTCAGCCAATACAAGATCACAATTTTGCAACAAACATCAGTGTAAATAGATCAAGCAATTATTTTGATAAATAAATAAGCACATTTTAGAATCTTTATCTTTGTATGTGAAAAATGACAGCTACATCATAATTGTCAAAATAATATGTCACTTAAAAGTGAGTTGACAGTGCAGACGCTCACTTAACTCGCCTATTACCTTTCCTTTCATAAGTGTTCTTCAAATGCAGTTGTAATCCAAGTATGAAATATGGTCCAAGAGGCCACACGTTAAACTGTAATTCATCACATTGCATACTATGCCAACATTTGTAATACATCAAAACTGTTACTTAATTATGTTTGGTTACTATTTTTATAGTTTGAGTACAACTATGAAGATTTTTTAACATTAGCGATTTCAAAATGGCGTCCAAAAATGGCATCTCATATTGGCCGAGCTTATTATTAATTTTACATGGTTGAATCGTGTTAAGGCCACAATTAAAGCAAATGTTGATTAGTCAAACATCTTGTATTTGCAAGGTTCACGCTGTCTTGGGCTAGCAATCTGACAATATTCTCGTCCAATATTATAAAATTAAAATAATAATACTGTTACTATACAATAAATTATACAGCGGAGAGTCAATCATGAATTCTGGAAATTATTTGTAAATTGTACATATAAACTGTCCTAGCTGTTATGGAAAATGACTTCTACAGCCACTGTAACAGCTAGATTTGAAAATTATTTTACAAAATCCTTGCATTGTTTCATATTAATAATATTATCAGAAAATATGTTCTTTAACAGCAAATGCAATGAGGTGACCCTAATTGCTGACAAAGTCCAGGATCTCCTTAAAAAAGGGGCCTTCAAGACAATATCAGACAGTATTAATATATTAAATGTACAGCTGACACAGAAAATGCAGGGCAACCTAGAGTCACTAAAGAAATCTTGTCAGAAAGCATTCAAAGAAATCAAAGAATTGCGTAAGAAAATCAATGATACTTTCGATAAACTGGAGAAAAATACTTTAAAGGAGTTAGATACACTTCTGGCAATTTCTACATCTCATATCCAGAATGACATAGATGTTGCTGCAAAGCTTAAAGAAAAGACTAAATGTCTCCAAGATAAAATGAGGGACTTAGAGCAACAGAGTACTGCCATGGCTTTGGCTACGCACATCAACTGCCTTGAGAAGTCCAGTGAAACATCATCACTACTTGATAAGTTGAAGACCAGAGAGAACGTAAAAATAGACTTTACTCCTCACACAGATATTGAACAGTTTCTGTCAACACTTGATGGTTTGGTAAGAATAGTAAGCAATATTCAGTTACCTGCAACAGCAAAAAAATCAGAAGCTCAAATCAGATTTCACAACAAAAAATTGAAAGCACCTAGCCAACAATTTCCAAGACCAACTCTTTCATTGGATGAACACTTTGAAGGCGATGTGAACAATTCAACACTGATTTCCAATCCAAATCAAGTTCTACGAAGAATAAGAGGAGTAAGACAGTGTGCAAAAATAAGAAGTGATCTCAAAATATCTTGGATATCCAGTGTCTGTGAGACAGAATCTGGAGAACTCCTCATCACAGACTATAACAACCACAAAGTAAAACTTTTGGATGAGACCTTCAATGTGGTGGCCCACTATGACTTGCCTCATACCCCAGTCTGCATGTGCAGCATTGACACCAATTTAGTCGCTGTGGCTGTGTCTCGGGGCGAGGTTCACTTCATAAAAGTGACCAATGGTCAGTTAGTTCATAACAAGACACTGGCTTTTCAACATTATTGTAGAGGTATTGCCCACCATCAGGGCAATCTTTACATCACATCTGATACAGCCCTGTACCACTATACTGTGAATGGACAAATGGTTAGCCAGCTGTATGAGGATATATCAAAAAGTGGCAATTCAGGTAATTAAGACTTCAAAACATATTATATACCATTATGAAGCGCTAAGGTCATTTTTGTTACTGTAAAGAAAATCAAGTAAATTAATCACTGTAATATATGAATTTTAAATAATTGACCACCTGCCAAATCAACGATCGCTGCCCAGCTAGTCACGTAACCTAGATATTAGAAAAGTTTGGATAGTACTTTTAGCATGTATACTTAATATGAGGGTTTATGGAACTTGAGATTATCAGAAATTATATGAATTATCCCAATTTACATATATTTTGAATATTGACTTCATTTAAATCCCGCTATTTCCATAGATGAAATACTGTAACATACATTTATTTATTATAAATTTTATTTACCAATGGTAGTTTCATTTAGACAATTATATGTGATTGTGATATATTTAAAATGGGTCAGCTTTGTTTGCCCTAGATTATTTTATTTTTGTTTAGCTCTAGTGCATTCCGGAGTAATTGTACTTATTTTCTACTTATATTAAGTCATAACAAGTTTGTCACATATTGCAAACATCTCATGAGCTATTAAAAGGAGTAAGTACAAACTTTTTTGAAACATTGACCACAGTTGTATTCGATTTTTTACTTCTAAAAGGTGTGTATTTGGATATGTTAAACTTAGGTAGTCTCTCAAAGTCACTTGAGAACCAGAAGAACTCAAAATGATGAAGTTTAGCTGTACGGTAGTTCATTGTGCATTTTACCTAGTCATACACAGACAAACAGATGATGCGGTTATATGCATCTAAAGATCTTTTTAAGCCTATACACAAGTTTAAGTGGCTTAATTGATTACCATAGGACGTTCGCAAACCAATGTCTATAAGATAGAAATTAAGGTTCTACAACGTAATAAGGAAGCTAAGCTTCTATTTTTTAGTTGGTGTGTGTACAGTTAGTCCAGATGGATCCCTTCTGTATGTTGTCCACTATGCTGGCTCGGAGCTGCTTACTCTTGCCAAGGATGGACAAGTTTTATCCAGAATGAAACATTCTGCACTTGAATATGGATGCGTCCAACTAGGCCTCCATTACAGACTGGGGGCAAGTTCTGGTGTCTGGCTTAGACAGAGTTATCCAGGTGGACAGAGACGGAAATAGGCCATTGGCAGTTTTGGCTACAAAGAAAGATGGTTTGTCGCTTTCAGTCTCTCTCTATTACAGGAGATGTACAAGCACACTTATAGTGGGAATGTTTAAAAGTGACGATATTCTGGTTTTCAACTACATTTTATTACAAATACATAGTATGTGAGTGAAACTTAGTGTGAAACAGTGTATCAGTGTTTGTCATAAAATGTTTTTAAATTACTAAAAGCGAGTATAAACGACCTTACGAAAAACAAACTGATAAAAGGTTATGAATAAAAACTAGAATAAAATTTCAGAAAAAGTGGTTCCTAAATATCTTTAAAATTCGAGGAACGTATCCAATAACAAATAATTTTCTGTTGTACAGTGAACAATGTGATCATGTACATAAACATGTACACTTTTGGGAAAATTCCACTATTCTGAACTGATATGTACACACGACAGATAGACACAATCTTTGCTTCTGCAACAAATGATAGTTAACCGTATCTCTAAAACTTTTCCTTACAAATGTCATTGCAGTAATCAAACTTTGATTTATGGTACCGTTATTAGATAACAAATAAAATGTACTTTACATTCCTCGTTTCTTTTTGTGTATTGATTTAAGATTGAGAAAATTATATGTTGACATTTAAGTCATCTATACTGGCTTTAAGATAAAAGTGTTCAAAATACTTTCAATAGTTATTATCTGTGTTATGTTTGAATTATATTGCTTTATTATGAACTATCTAATATTACTGAACAAGGAACTGTGCACAAGTTAGATCAAATAATAGAAATGAAATTTCATGTGCTTTCATCTGGGAGCATTAGCATTGCACATGACACTCCCAATGGTCATCATGGAACTATCATGAAAAAACAACAAAAACTAATCTTAAAAAAAATATATACAGCGTTTATAAAAATTGGTTTTTGTTGTTAAAAACAATTGTTAATAAAATCAGACAGTTAAAACAAATAGTGTGGATGTTTTTCTGAACAATCCTAAGCCGCATAACATTTACATACATTTAAATGCGTACAAATATAGTGTTAAATCTTAAGAGACCCTACTTCAAGAATGTAAACGCCCAACGAAGACTAGATTTTGTGAAATAAAAAGCTTTGGGATAGTAGAATGTATTTGTCACTCTGTTGATCACTCCATATATAAATTAAACATTGGCACAGCAAATCAATAAGTACTCATATATGAGTTTGCTGATCAACTTTAGACATCGGTATGTGGTCTTTATATGTCTTTATGTGAATACAAAACTAGGTTATAAGTTAAGAAGAAGTGTAACAAAATTGATGAAATAAAGTTTTATTCAATCACAACAAATGTTCGCATGTACAGTAGAACACTCATTCATGCATAAAAACATGTTAACTTTTGTTTGGTAAATCTAACTATTTTGTGCAAATTTGTGAATACAAAATGTTTGGTTATACAACGCATACGCGTAAATGTGTTGATATTGGCTAAAACTTGGTCTTTATAAATTTTATTGTAGTACAAACTTTTTTTATTAATGCTAAAATTATAACACAGTTAATAAAGTTTATTAAACATTGCTTGTTCATACTCATTTATTTATTGGTTTCAGATTGAGAAAATACAATGTTGACATTCAAAATGTATAAATACTCACTTTAAGATTAATGAAGTTTTTTATTCTTACAAACACACCATTCTCATACAAAATGTTTAAGTGCTCTTAAACGGGCCACACTATATTGCACAACATATAAAAATACAGCATTTTTTGTAATGATATGTAAACAAGAGTACCAAATTGTCACAAAATATGCTTGTTTTGTAATCGTGGGTTATATCGGTCAAATTTGATGATTATAAGATTCAAACTAGTCATAGAGTGAATAACATTTATTTGGCAAATTTTAGATTACTCAAGGACCAATATTGCTGGTTATTGTTCTTGGCAAAGACGTTATCCCCCCCCCAAAAAAAAATGACCAAATGTGATGATGATACGATTAAAACTAATTGAGTTACTGAGACTGGTATTCCCATAATACGCCCGGTTCTTTCAATCAGCGTACACAAAAGCTAGTAAACAATTATATTTATTATGACCTTTAAAAATATTTATCTTTAATTAACAGGGATATCCCACATTGGCCAAATAATGTGTGCTTAAGTAGTAAGTACCGTATCTTGTCAACTTCAGGGTATATGAGCAAAATACATTCAGACATACCAATCTTTGTATTTCATATGTAATTTGGAAATGTCACCTCCAACACAAATTCAACTAGTGACAGCCTGGCAGAATAACTATTGGGGTTGCTTTGGAAAATACTGCTGATGCCAAAGTGAAATGTCAGCAGAACAAGGAAATATAAGTTCAAAACATTTTGTTGGCTTCTCCCACTTCACAAGAAATTCTAGTTTGACCAAAATAATAAATAACTGAATACAAGATTTTAACAAATGGTCAGGAATATACTATGATAAGAACGGTAAGTGGTTTTGTAGATAACTGTTTTCACTTCTTGGACAATAACTTGTATTGTGTTTGTTTTTGTTTCTATAAACAAAACATAATTCAACAATTAAAGCTATGTGAAAGTTATGTTACATTGAGAATTATTTGAATTACATGATATGCACCACTTAAGGCCCATGATAATTTCTGTCGAAAATAAAATAGTTTGACTTTGGCCTTCGATGCAATTATCAATAGTATATGTAATCATAGCCAACTTATCTAACAACACATTTTCCAACCTAGGTATTATTACTCTGTTGTTATTGCCTACATTAAGTCTAATTGACAAATTACTCAAGGATTCAATACAAAATATAGTTATTTAACTTGCAATCATCAACCTACGTATTTAATTTAAACAGTCAAGGTTCAAAGGATCAATAACTCGCATTTTTTGTTTGCATGCGTGCATGTGTGTTTGCGTGTGTGTTTTAAGTTGGTTGGTTTGATATTGATCTTTAATCCATGAACAGAACCCCAAATATATAGGGATCCTCCCATAGAATTTGCAAAGGGGAGGGGCATAATATTTGTTTTCATCAGAAACCTAAAATCACAATTATCATATATGGTATAAAAAGGACCATTATGACTCATAGTCCTCATCTGAGTACAGGCCAGTGACAAAGCTTTGATATGTGAATGTTATTGTACAAATAATGACCTACATCACACATTCATCTTACAGAATGCTGTTGACCTGGCCTTCTTTTGTAGTTGACCTGCCAACTAACAGTCTCTGTGCAGATACCTTGCGTATATCCTTATACTCAGGTTACTAACTTTGAAATTGATGTATTTAAGGCTAAAAAAGTGTTGAGCCAGGCTCAAGAAATTTGCAGTGCACACATTACACAACGGTTTATTATTGCACCACAATCATAGATCCAGCACATTAATATATAAATATAAGATGTTTTTTTTAGTCCTTGAAAACAGAAATATCGCTTTTTGGTACATTGAATCCAATTAAGTAATCATTATAAAACAAAACAGGAAACCCAAAATACCGCATTAAAATCAAGTTCATTTCTGTTAATAAAATTACAAGTTGTTTCCCAGAGAATGCAGAAATAAGGTCCTTTTTATGAAAAATTGAAAGAGGGCACCAATTCAGAAATGAAAATGAAATCACTGAAAACATCAGTAAACAAGAAGAAAACGTTAAAGAGAAAATGTGCAGTCTATGAAGAGAGAATACAAGAGAACGCTGGAGGAAATCAGCAGTTTTCACAAAAAAGCAATGAGGAGCTTGACAGAACAGAACAGAACAGAACAGAACATATCTTTATTTAACTCAAGTTACAATTGCAACATATGAGTATACAGAACAATATAGTCATATAAACATAATTTTCACATGACATGGTTAGGTAAGATCTACTTAGAAAAATAAGTAACATACATTTTCCTGGATAATAATTATTTAGGGAATTGGAAAAGGGTGTGGGTGTCCAGTTGATGTTTGACCTAGTTATTGGACTTTTACTTGAGCGTAGTACATTTTAAATGTATAGTAACCTCAAATATTGAAACAGACTATAGGTTATTGACAAGCGCGTGGAGAAGGTAATTGACGGGTGACGTAGACATGGTCACGTAATATTAATCAGGTCAGTGTAATAGACATGAGAGTTTTGTTGAAATGTGCGATTCACGCTTGTTTAACAATTTTGGATTTTTTTCAAAGCATGTGGAATAATCTTGTGATTTTCACCGGATATATTTGTGAACATTCTTCAAGGATTAACCAGAGGCACCACATTTGGACCTGTACATGGGGTGAGTTTAATATTCTAATGTAATTGATAATTTGTAGCAGTCTAGCTAGGATACTGCAGAAACGGGAGTTATGGTGTCTGTACAACAAAATTAATTAAACATGGTACAAAATATTACAACCTCGATATTACAACAAAACAGACGGCGGCTGAATGCACAATAGGTAAAGAAAATAAGTACATGTAGTTCTTAATAGGTGTGTTACACTATAACTAGGATGCACTGTTAAAAATACAAGCTATACATGCGCATAAGTTTAAGAGCAAAACTTAAATCAACAATAGTATCATAGTAGTATATTACAGAACTTGTAACTATAGGATTGTTGTAGTGCAAAGGCACTTGAAAAGATGATCATGTTATACAAAACAGTGTGACATTTTTCTTGCAAAAAATAAATCAACAATAGTATCATAGTAGTATATTACAGCACTTGTAACTATAGGATTGTTGTAGTGCATAGGCACTTGAAAAGATGATCATGTTATACAACACAGTGTGACATTTTCTTGCATTGAGAAGTAAAATTAACTAGTCTATGCGTACACAACTCAACTTATATAATATGCATGGAAGAGACATATAACAATGTTTATAAATTAGTGTAGTAATTTTTAAGTACTTGAAAATAATTAAATAATCTAGAAACTGTATTCATTAGTATTTGCATGAATTTGGAAGTGTTTTTTAATACTATAGTTGAAGAACTTAATAGTAATTCTTTATATTTTAACATATTTGGTCTGCAGAAGTAATATTTATTAATATATTTTTTCCTATCTGACTCAAAGAATGGGCATTTCAGCAAAAAAATGGAATTTATCTCCTACATCATTAAGATTACATAGTGTGCATTTTCTCTCTGAAATATCAATATTTTCCCATCTACCGGTTTCTATTGGAAAGTAATGATTGCCAGTTCTAAATCGTATCATACTTATTAATTCTTTTTCACTTTATTTCAGCAAATAACTTTCAAGATTCATATTGTCTTTTATAAGTGAGTAATTTATACCCTTACTAGAGTAGAGATGTATGCCAACTTTGGAAATTTTGACCTAAAAGAATATCCTTTATTTTATATTTAACAGTTGTGTCCCATATATCATTTTGATGTAGCCAAATATCATTTCTCCCAGTGTCAACGTGTATAGATTTTTTATTTTATTTTTAAATCCATTTTGACTCAAAATCTGGCAGATAAAGCATATATTGGTAAATCCTTAAAGCTAATTACTTTGTTTTCCTGTAATAAGTCTATTAAAATATCCTATCATTCTACTCTTAATAGTGATTTTAATAGGGTACCGACCTGATTCAGCGTACAACATATACAATGGTGTGCTTTTTCTGAGATGAAGTACTTTTCTAAGGAATTCACAGTGGATTTTTTCTAGCAGTGTACAATCTTCATATCCCCAAATTTCTGAAGAGTTGTTAAAATTGGTATTATAGTATTATCGAACAGTTTAAATATTAGGTCAATTTGTAAATTTGAATTGTAAATACGTTTATACAGTAAGTGAAGAGCTTTTCTAGCCTGCTGTGCAAGATGTTTTCTGGTTGTGAGGAAACTGCCAGACTTTGCAAAAAAGGTACCTAAATATTTATAGCTTTTAACAATTTCTAGTACTGTATCACCAATTTTAAAGGAATAATTTCTGTCAACTCTTGTCCCAAATATGAGAACTTTAGTATTACTTATGTTTTTATTTTCAAATTCCAAGTATCACAATATTGAACAAAATCATTTAAGCAATTTTGTAATTTAATTGGGGACCTCTGCTAGCAATACTGTATCATCGGCATATAATAGTATTAGGATTTTCAAGTATTTGACAAACTAGAGAACAACACTATACAAGAATTGAAAGCACTTATGCCATTTTTCAAGAAAAGTATGAATGTTATTTTAAAAAAAATGCAGCATGATCTCTTAGAAAGAATTTAACAATTGTTTTTGCAATCGATAAAAATGGGGAAATCATTATAATGGTAACTCGCTAATTAACATTATCACAACCATACATTATCTGTTCCCAGTTTCATCCTGTGTAGTCAGTAAAGATGGAAATCACATCTCTCTGGCCAAATGTGCCATCGGCAAACATGCTAGATTTCAGCTCCTTATAACATTGGCAAAGGATGACAGAATTATCTCCACTTTGTCGTACCATGAAATTCAATGGGAGGATATCCCCATGTGACAGACGACGGACCAGTCCTGGTGTGTGGAAAACTCATCCAAAAAAATCATACAGTTGGACGTAGATGAGAGAAAGAAACTGCTAGACATAGTGACAAATAATGATGGAGCCACTTACACAAGATCTGCCTGCTTAAAAAAGCAAGCATGCATTTTTTTAGTTTACTAGTTTCCTTATGTTAACATTAGCTATACTAATCATACTTATCCCAACAATAAACAAAACTAATAATATTTATATTCCAATGATTACTTTAAACACTTGAACCAGTTACTGTATTAATTTTATCATACCGCCAACTTTGGTCTCTGTCTGATATAACGATGCATATTTGTTTATCAGTTCAACAGGAAGTTGTTATATCTGTCAATATTTGGAGGTAGGTCATATTACTCGGAGTGAACTATGCAGTCATCATTTGTAGTAAAATAGAATCAGATTCAACAAAACAAACAATTTGATATCAAGATGTAATTTAATTTACACACAAAACGCAACAAAAACAGCCAAAACGTATTTTAAAATGAGGACGTACAAGTATGATAAACAGAAAAACAGATTACTGTCTAATCGTTTTATATTATATCAGGCTCAGCACACATAAAATAACGTCTCGCAAGCCATGCCGTTATTTTATTCTAAGCTTGCCTGATACATTACAAAACTATAATGCAGTAGCCTCTTAATCTCTATGTATTTGATGCACATGATCTATTAAACGCGTATTCCCAAATTTTCTGAGATACATGGTTACCATTCAAATAATAAATGAAAAGAAACACTAATGGTCTTTTACATCTATTTTTTCTAACACCAAAAAAAAGTTTATTGTAATAATCACTCTCTTTGGTTGCACCAAGTTTATGTCTGGTATATTATATTTAGAGATTCATTAATTAAAAAGTCCCCCATAAGCACTAAGTGTTTACCGTCTATCGCTAAAGGAATTTAGATCAATGTACACCTTTATTCAACTTTGATGCATTACAACCATTTTATAACAATGACTTTTAGATAAAATAATAATAATTAATATAAATACATTGTATAAACAAGCAATTGAAATTAGTATTTTCAAATGCGTATACCGGTAATTAAATGTGTAATCCCACAAGAATTGCAGCATAATTTTTGTTTAAATTGCGTTTACACATTCAAGCTACGAATAAACACTTCCCATGTATTTAATTTTAATCATTTGACCTAATTTAAAGCTTCTTCATGCACAGCAACATGTCATCCTCGTGGAAAGCATGGGCCTTATAATATGTTTTTGCAGATTAAAAACTTTGTAACGCAGAGAATGTTGAGATCTTTACTCATCGTTTCACATTTTGTCGTGCATTTTTACAAAACAAGGCAAACCCTTTCTCGTTATTCAAAAATGAATATTGTATGTTGTATCTACAGTGCTACAGTTTTCGAGATATGTCAGTATTGATCTGTGTCATGTATATTTTATAAACTTTTTTGTGGACAGCGTGTATGTACTCAGCAGGCAGAGCGCAGTTAATCTTTTATGTTTTGAAAGTCAGGTTTGTGTTTGTCATACTCCAAAAAACATGAATGTGATGAACAATGAAGGCGCAAGAAACTGGACCAAACTAGATTAAGTTATAAGCTGGATCAAAATAATGGATTTCTGGCCTATAGTTTTAAAATTATTTAAGCATGATTAAAAATCCAATTTTACTACAAACTTAACGTTTGTTTGCCAATTATTCGTTTCATTTTTTTCTGTGATTTTTTAAACAAACCTAAAACAAGCTATGGGGCATATCCCTGTCGTTTCGAAAATAGTCTTTACTCCATGATATCCTCGGGGGAAACATGGACATTTCCTGCTAACTTACAGGGCTTTCTTTGTTTTAAGATTTTAAAAACGTGGGAAACATTTAAAAAAGGTACAGTAAAAGAATTAAACAAGATACACCTAGTTGTACTTGTTAGGTAAACAGTATTGTTATTTTTTAAAGTGGCAATAAAAATATATTACCACATTATAAATTTTACATGAAACATGGAATAAATATACAATGATGTTCTTAATTATTTATGTTAGTCAAAGTTTAGTCCCTAATTGCCACGCATCCTTGGCTAACTGAATGTGCCGTTGCATGTCCTTTAGAGCAAATACGGTATAAACTAGAATCATAAAAAAACATGAGACAATCACCTGATCTCAAAACTCAGATAAGTATTATTTATTGATCAAAGGTTGATAACGATTTTGGTAAGGGTAAGGTGTATATCGATTGTTTTTACTGTATAGTGGAGACCTTATATAAACAAACACAAGATAAGAGATTGTTATATTAAAGGATTGCAAAGGCATTCATATTGTGTATGAATTTGAATCTGAATAAATGGTTTTTGCTGAAATGGTGTCTTAGTTTGAGCAATCACATTACGATGGATACAATTGTTATCATCAATAACTTTCGCTGTTCTCTAATATAT
>VMBQ01005758.1:19643-63166 GCA_007657795.1 Dreissena rostriformis
TTGAGCACCTGAAAGTGCAATGTGTCATAGGACCAGAACAGCACATTAAATTCGTAAAATGAAATAATTATAGGTTATTAGACGTTTCACTGTACAATACGGAGATATATTTGGACGAGCACACAGTTTGAAGTCATATTGGACGAGCCGTTAGGCGAGTCCAATATGACTTCAAACTGTGTGCGAGTCCAAATATATCACGTATTGTACAGTTTAAACGTCTAATAAGCTTTTGATTCTATATCCCCATTACCAAACTAGCTTTCCGTATTTTTATTTTCATTCCTTGATTACGCAATTTATGACGTATCTCGTGTGACGTCATTTCTCTGACGAAACATACTAGTATAAGCAAGACTCTACATTTAAGGGACAACAATATGGAGGTGATAGTGTTTAATAGATCTAGTAACAAATGATATAATTTGTTTAGCATTGAACGAATCCAAAAGGCAAAACGTATTTTGGATTGTGTGTGTGTCATGCATAATTGTTAATTTCGATAGGAATATTCAATAAAACAACTCGGTCCGACAGGATTACGAATTCGTAAATTGTGTTTTGGGTCAGAATGGTTAGCATGTGATACAAACGCTATGAACAAAAAGTGTGGTTTAAAATACATTTCGATAAATGGATGGAAGAACAGAAAATGGAAAATAGACGTGCATATCATTGTAACTTAGTTGTTATTAGGCTAGCATTGGATTAAAGTTGTCATTGAGGTAAATAAAATAGATTTTTTGTTTTGCTGTTGCATATTTGTTTTCTATTTCTAACAATAACAATATCACTTGCTTTTGCATTTATTTTTTTAATTTCTAACAATAAAAATATCACGTTCTCGATTCGTTTTTTTTATTTCCTCTCATATTTTCCATAGGAAAGTATTAAAAAGAGACATACAATCTAAATATCGCCTGTGTGAATCGATTATTGTACATTCGGATACTTTTTCTCGGTAACGGCTTTTATCGTTATAAAACAATTACTTAGTGCACTTGTACTCAACTGTCCAATATGGAAAAAATACAGACTTTTTGGATCCAATACCGGAATATATTGGACGGTCACGTGGTACATATGAAGAATGCCCATTGGATGAATTTATTGGATATAGAATAATATTATTTATTTGGTCAAATCACACACAACTATTAAGGAATTTCAGTTGGTACATTTTGTTTGGGGTATTGCTTCTACACGTACATCAAATAAAGTCAAAATTCAAATTTGAATTATGGCAATCATTTTACGAGATGCTTAAGTTATGATAATGTAATATGGCAAGTATAATGAGAAAGCCTTACTTTTCCTAATTAAAGTGCAATATTTTTTTACTTGAATTACAATAAGTATTGAACCTGAAACTGTAAAAGACTAAGAGCTTGAACGCTCACCTGAGAAACGGTAGCTTAGTAGTATAAAAGTCGAGACCCTTGATTTGGGGTTCCATTTGAACCCAAGGGCATACTTTGAAAAACTTTGTATAAGACCTAAATTGCAGGTCAGAGTTAGTTTCAATTGAGTATCTATCGTTGTTACAGAGATATGTATTTGTAGAATGCAAACTTTAATCTGAATTTAATTTTTATGCAAACTTTATCCTGACTTGTTACAAAAGGGAATAATCAAGCTTAAAGGCTAGTCAAAGTGGCAGGTCTTGGACAGTGAATGTTCATTAAGATCCTGAACTCAAATTTTATTTCAATATCTGCAGCAAATATAGAGATATGGAGAGTTGCACACAAATGTTAATCAGATTTTTTTTTTAATTAAAAAAGAGGTATGATTCTACTCAACTGCAGGTAAGAGTTACGAAACTTGGTCAGTGACCTCACACACCAAAGACATACGTAAAGTTTTGATTGAATACCTGTAGTAAAAACAGTGATATGGAGATATTGCACATTTACCTAAACCAAATTTAAGTACAAAAAATGGCATAAAACTGGTAGATTGTAGGTCAGAGTTATAGAACTTCATAAGTGACCTCACACAATGACACCGTTCACATGTGTAAAGTTTCAATTGAATACCTACATAAGTAATATGGAGAAATTGCACGTAAACCTTAACCAAATTTAAGTACGAAGATATACAAAGATATAATTCAGCAATATTGCAAGTCAGAGTTATGAAACTTGATTAGTGACCTTATACAATATCCTCTAACACATGTGTAAAGTTTCAATTGAATATCTGTAGTAAAAACAGTGATTTGGCAAATGTGCACGTTTACCTTAACAAGGGTCGTAGGGGGATGCCGACGCCAACATTGTGGTTAGTAGTATATTCGGCGAATAGTTGAGGGAAAAAATAACGCAAAAATCTATGTCCAAAGGGTGTAAAAAAAATATATAAAAGAGTACTGAAGTTTGTTTTACACGATGAATTGGTCGATAACAAAGCTAGCAACTTCAATATTAAGGTTTTAATGGAACAATAAAGGTTTTTATCATACATTTTTAATATTATTTAAACCAGAATACTGTGACCAATGCTCACACTTACAATTACCAAACAATCTTATGTTAAATATTGAACCTCATGTTGGACATAGATGGAATTAAATATATTTATTGATTCAAATACAATTCTAACTGTATATTGTCATTTAATTTACAGTTGCATCTTGTGCAGCCAATCCAGATGGAGATAACAAAACACTTGAGTTGTCACAAGAGGAAATATTGAGGATTTTATTAAAAATAGGTAAGCATTTTAAGAAGATTTACATTTGAATTATCACCCAAATAATAACATTGACTTTTATTATGCAATCACCAATGCAGTTGTCTGTTAACTGGTCACATGCAACTGTCAGCTAGATCACTCTATTAACTGACCAGATGAACTATTCCACGATATTTAATCCTCATAACTAATTCAACTTAAATTTAAAACCAATGTATGATTTACGTGCACCTTATAACTTTGAGAATTATCAGTGATGCAGCTATCCACAATGAAACGTTCTTACCTTTGCAATGGTCTATCAGAAAACAGAGAAGACTAGCTTAGTTGTTAGAATGATGAACTAGAAAACCGATGGTAGCAGGTTTGATTCCTAGCCTGGCCACATAACTTATGTGTGAATTTGTTATGATATTATTTACTGTTTTCTTATTCAGGAACTGGAAAAGTATTGGTCAACTATCTAATATATGAACAGTGTTATTCCATTAAATGTATAATGGCAAAAACATCATAACGCACACACAAAACCAGCTTCTTGTTTTGGTTAACTTAAATTCTTTGGGGAGATATATCAGTGTCATTGCATGTTAAAAATTTGCTTGAGTTATCACTGAATCATCCGATTTTATTGTTTCAGTCAATGCAGATACCATGTCACAATGCCCAAGTGACTCCTTTCCAGCCTTCTGCCATGGTCGTGCAGCAATTCAGGCGATTGTTACAAGGGGAAAAGACATTCTTGACATGCCAGTGTTTAGTGAAACTGAAATCAAAATGATGAAATCTGACTGCATTCAGATCTACACAACTTCTGCTTTAAAAGGTGAAATCAATGCATCTAATACTGAGCAGATGGATCCTGTGAAACAGTTCTGCCTGGAGGAGCAGAACATGTCTTTCCCGGTCATTTTAATCGTAGAACAAAAAAAGAAGAACATTATTGAGAAATGGATTAAAACACAAAATGTAAATCTCCATGGCATATGTGTGCTTTTAGTAAGCAAGGGACGAGAACAAGAACAGCAATATTTTGCCGCAGATAAGGGCATATTTCTAAACAAGGCAACATTATCCGATATCATGGCGGCTGCGGATGATATTTTAGAACGCTCCATATTTTCAGTTTTAAAGCATTTGATAGAAATATATGTTGAAAAATACAGAGCAACAACAGATTTCGCAGGTAAGCTTTTAATAAGTTAACTATTTAAAGTCATAAAAAATTTCTAAAG
The DNA here is from genome assembly GCA_007657795.1 of Dreissena rostriformis. Classification (NCBI taxonomy): domain Eukaryota; kingdom Metazoa; phylum Mollusca; class Bivalvia; order Myida; family Dreissenidae; genus Dreissena; species Dreissena rostriformis. Next base: position 23,576 of record VMBQ01005758.1, read on the forward strand.
ACCACTATCAGAATCAAATCGGAAACGAAATTAGATTTTATGAAGTTTCAATACTGATTTGGTAATACAGGATTTAGAATACCTTAATTCGTATAAGGTCCATTAAAGGTGTTATATACCTTTGATGAGGAAATCTTCAATGTCATTATGAACTTTCAGATGTGGAGACAGAAAGCACCTTGCAGAAGGTTTATGCATATGCACGGGCAGCATTCCAACGAAGTGAAGTACCAGAATGTGAAAGACTAAATATCCCGGAGAAGACTTATAACTATCCAGGAAATATTGATAAGGTTAGTATTGAATTAGTTTTTTAGCTATTGACAACTAATGTTAAAATGTCCTGATTGAGGTTACCCAGGAAATATTACCCATTACATTGTGCATATCAAATTACCGTACATTCTAGTGAAAAAATAAAATTATCCCAAACATTGTTTTCTCTCTGTTAGGTCATCAAAACAATTCTAACAATAGAAGGAGTAGTTGGCTGCTCAAAGAAACTTGGACGCCTTGAAGTCTGTATTGATGACACAAAAGACAGAAGGACAACTGTTGACAAAGTAAAACTGCACCTAAAGAATGAACCAACAGAAGTAACATTTGTATATGGTCAGTTCACATATTTCCTATGCTCTGGAGACCAAGTTCAGGGCAAACAAGAAATAAAAGGGACACTCGGAGGATTTGCAAAACGGTTTGCTACAAAAACCACTGTTGAGTTAAATAACAAAGTAGAGACAGGCAGTGCAGGTCCCTCAAGTTTAGAAGCGTCAACAGGAACTCTAGTTGAACCAACACAAACGACTGTTGAGATATATAACAGAGAAAAAACAGCTAGTGCAAGTCTATCAAAACCAGAAGGGTCAGCAGGAAATCTAGTTGCACTTGTCTCAAGACACGTTGCAAATGCTAATATAGAAAATATTGAAATGGGAATTATGCATCTTCTTGTTGGCGATACAATTATTGGGCATACAGACAATATTCATGAGCAGACCCTTCTAGACATTATTCCAATCGACATTTATAAACATTTAATAGGAGATTGTAACACTAAATTTAAGACAGAAAAGAACATGTTTAAGCATGGAAAATTGCCTTATAAAGAACAAAGAGCAAGTTTAATTGGAACTAACGTGCATATATGGGGAGCGGTATCTTCACCTGGTTTGGGTACACTTGAAGAAATTGATTTTAAAATGACAGGCGGACTTTGCATCAAAGTACGTGATCGCATCAATGGTAACCCATTCAGCAACCCAGGTGATAGTGGGGCTATTGTATGTGCAACAGACAGCAGGGAACGCAATGTTTATGCCAAAGCAATGCTGACTGGAAAATATGATAGCAAGAACCCACCAACATATATGGCTGTCCTTCTCAGCGAAGCCTTCCAAAAATTAAGAGAATTGTATAAGTCAGAATTTCGGTTGTGCGAAGACGATTGAGCCACTACATAGAAGCATATGTGTTGCATATTTGCATACATACAGTCAAGTGATATCATCCGGTGAACAATATTTCCAATCAGATATTATAAACTGAGCTTGGTGCATGATAATGATAGTAATATAGAAGTTAAATCATTTAAGACTAATGAAGTCTTCAGGAAATGATGGGTCATATAAAGATTAATTGTTTGTAAATTAGAAATTCCAGTAAATGTATATATGCATGCTTTAAGATACTATGAGTAGTATATTTTATCTACAGCACTGTGATTGTCCCATTTTGGGTTATAGAGGATAGTGTGAGTGCCATACGACATACTACACTGGGTAATTTAATACCCTCTGTGAAGCATCTAATACATTGCACGTCAGTTAAACATTCCTTGTCAAAGATGAGTTATTAGATTATATTAGAGCAAGGGACGATAACTGTGACCCCTGAGTTCTGGCACTAATTGTGACCCCTGAGCTCTGGCACCAGTGTGTTATCTTACGACCTCTGCTTTATTTTAGATACTTAAAGTATGATTGGGTTACAAATGCTGCCAGTTTATTAAAATATTTCAAAAATGTGTTCTTTTATTCAACATGCATGCTTATATTAAAGTGTGATTTGGCCGGAAAAAAACTAATGAACATAAGCAGGGAGTTTCTCATACGATAAAATAAGAATACAAATACTTAATATTTCCATCGTACTATTATTTGGACTCCCCAATATTCGCTTATTATATAATTTGAAAGTGAATTGATACTTATATTTGCTGTAATATAAATATGACTTGATGATTATCCTTATTAATGTGAGTTATACATGTTGCGATATAAAAACAAACATTTGAATGATATCGTTTTAATGCTGTATCTGAATGACTGCATTGTAAATAAAATATATTTGATCTGCAATAAACCAGTTATTTGAATTGAAATTCTTCATGAAATTTTACACTTTCTGTAATTTTCTAGGACTTCCTATGAATACTCATATATGTTATATATTACTTTTCTTAGTGATTCTTACATTTCTAGGGATAGTATATTACTAACAAATTTATGTTACATTTATTCACTAATAATTTGTATTTTTATCCCTGCATTAACGAACTAACACCCTATCTGATACATTTTGGTGTATTCAACGTTGAATACAGTCAAACAAGCGGAGCATTTTAGTGAAATCATTTGCTTTGTTTCATGATGGGAATTATGTTCATTTGATGTTTTAGTGTTTATTTAAGTGCAGTGGTACCTGAATCAATGCCAAACCATAACCATTATACAAATAAAACCACACCTCTATCTCCAACGGTGGAAGAACCATAACCCACTTGAGATTTGCTGATGACATTCACATCATGGCTGGCACTATCAGTGAACTTCAAGATCTCACCAACATACTCTATTACAGAGCAAGAGCATACGGGATGGAGGTCACCAATGAGAAGGTCATGGTTAACAGCACAAACAACACCAGTGCGTGCAGACATCACCATGAGAGGGGACGAGCTGGAAGATGTGACCAGCTTCAAGAACTTGGGAGCAAGCCTATCCAAAGATGGTACCAGTACCGCCGAGGTCAAAATAAAAATTGCATTGGTAACCCAAGCGAGCGCCAGACTGAGCAGGTTGTGGACAAGCAGCTTCATAAGCTTCCCAACAAGTACAGGCTCTACAAGTCCCTTGTAGTCTCCATCCTAAAGTAAAGCTTCAAGACCTGAAACCTTTACGTTGACACAGGATACTGGCTCCGCATCTCCTCCATGGACAAGACCAACGCGAGCTTCTCCTGACGACCGTCAATGAACAAAATCTAGCTTTGTTTTGACATGCCACCAGGCACGACTCTGGGCAAAACTGTGCTCCAGGGTTCGCTACAGGGATGTCGCCGCCAACGCCGTCAAAAGAAAAGCTGGTCGGATAATGTGAAAGAGTGGACATCCCTCCCCATAGATGAATGACTCTCAGCAGCCCACAACTGATCTGACTGGCTGAGGATCTGTTCCGTCGTCCCTCATTTCCTGGTAGCAGCCAGACAGGTCAAGGGAATACTAATAAATATGAGTAGGCCTTACATGGTTTACTTTCAGGTAGAAATAATGAATTTGTCTAATCGCTATTGCTTCAAAATATAACTCCCCTACATCTCAATATAATGTCATCATTATCATTACTGTTCGAGGACACAAAATTACATTTTCTTACAAATCTGCCCATTTTATTCTAAAATAATTGCACAGTTCGTTCACTGTTATTAATTCTTTATTAATTTACACATTATTTAGTTAATCCCGGTGTATATTGTTATGAATTACAAGATTTTAATGATGTGACACAACTGTATTAACACCGATAATATCTGGATGTAGGGTGACTCATTAGAATAACAATCTTTGATATCTTTAGTACAGCAAAAGCTCCTCCATTTTTATCTTGATAGTTTTTGACTTTGGTATACTACTGTGATAGTGAGTTTAGATACGGTGATTGTTGGCTGTAATAGCCGATAAATCAAAGCATACAGCTATATATTTAACTAACATGCGTTGATCTTTCATCAACATATATTTTAACATATATACTTTAAAAAAACAGTAATACAAATCTGAATGTTTCAATAACAAAATCTAGGATTGTAATTTTTGAGAAACATACAAGACTGAGAAGCTGAAAACGGTATGAAAATGTTACAATCTGTATTGAGAAAATCAACATTTGTATTATTAATTTTTAGTCACGGTTATCATATAATATCTATATATTCAACGGGAAGTCACATTCAATGATAACATTATCTTGGTCAGCCAGATTTGTTACAATCCTGTGATGTTTACAAACTGTAGTATCTCACTGTCCTGTGTATGAGCCACTTCAAGTATCAATTGGTTGATGAACTAATGCTAATCAGTCTTGCTAGATACAGTTAAAAGGGAAGATGTGATCCGTATTTTAGAACAAGTAGTCAGTGCTCATGCATGAAGAGTTAAACACTTACAAGTCGTATGTGTTCTGACTTATTAAATACTCATGCCAAATGTTTATTTTAAAAGCAAAATGTTCATACTATATAATGCAGAAATACTACCACCGTGATTAATACATTTTGTTTGAAACAAGAAAATATGGACAATGGTTAAAAAAAAAAAAANAATACAAATTATACAGTATAATATATAAATGGAATAAACTTAAGATATATTAAATAATAAAATAAAAATAATACACAAAAATGTTAATTTATAACAAACTGTTACTAACGAAAATAGTGTGGTATTTACAAATAAAAACACATATTAATAAAACACAAATATTTTACAATATATCTTAATATCAACTCATAAGTACGATATTTTTAAATTACTCGCCATCTTAGGTCTTTTTGTCATGACAATTGAGCAAACAATGTGAGGAAATAGAGAGTTACTGTACATGTGGCCCTCATTTGAATAATTGAAGTGTCAACCCGGGACTATATGCAGCTGCAAGTATTGTCTCCAATCTCTTCACATTCTATAATGGTGCGAGAATAATTCTATGAGAATAACATGTTCTATTAACAATATTGCAAGCCATTTCAGTCAAGGTGTGAAATCATAAGGTCCCATTATTAAGAACCACAACTTTGAAGACCTGTTTCCATTTGCGAAAGATATAAGAATGCATAATTTAATTTTAGGACAAAGATTGTTATATTTTTTAAACAGTATTTTATATTCATTACCCTTTCACCTGAGCTCTAAACTCCACTGTGTATTATTATTAAATTTAAACAAGAAACCGTCGGAGACGGTTGATGCTCCCCAAAGTTGTTTTTGTCACAATATTGCACTATATATTCAGATAAAAGAAAACGTCTTGAGGGGCATAACTTAGGACAAAATAATACGATGGATGGTTTAGCAACTTAAACATTTCAAAAGGCCATAACTCTCTAAATTAATCATGTAACCAGAACCCACTAATAGCATGCGCATCTCCTCAAGGTAGTTAAGCTTCCCATAAAGCTTCATTGAATTCCAGTCAGTATTTGGGGAGAAATAGCCCGGAAAAGAATTGTACTATATGTACAGTTTTTAAGATTTCAAAGGGCCATAACTCTGTGAAAAATCATCCGACCATAACCGGCTGATAATATGCACATCTCCTGTTGGTAGTGAAGCTTCCAATAAAGTTTCATTGAATTCCCGTTATAAGTTTCTGAGAAATAGCCTGGACAAGAATTGCACTATATGTACAACGGAAAATTTCAAAGGGCCTTAACTCTGTGAAAAATCATCCGACCAGAACCGGCTGAAAATGTGCACATCTCCTCTTGGAAGTAAAGCATCCCATAAATGTTCATTGAATTCCAGTCATTAGTTGCTGAGAAATAGCCCGGACAAGAATTGCACTATATGTACAGTTAATGGAAAATTTCAAAGGGCCATAACTCTGTGAAAAATCATCCGACCAGAACCGGCTGATAATATGCACATCTCCTCTTGGTAGTGAAGCTTCCCATAAAGTTTCATTGAATTCCGGTCATTAGTTGCTGAGAAATAGCCCGGACAAGAATTGCACTATATGTACAGTTAATTGAAATTTTAAAAGGGCCATTACTCTGTGAAAAATCATCCGACCAGAACCCGCTGATAATATGCACAGCTCCTCTTGGTAGTGGAGCTTCCCATAAAGTTTCATTGAATTCCGGTCATTAGTTGCTGAGAAATAGCCCGGACAAGAATTGCACTATATGTACAGTTAATTGAAATTTTAAAAGGGCCATTACTCTGTGAAAAATCATCCGACCAGAACCCGCTGATAATATGCACAGCTCCTCTTGGTAGTGGAGCTTCCCATAAAGTTTCATTGAATTCCGGTCATTAGTTGCTGAGAAATAGCCCGGACAAGAATTGCACTATATGTACAGTTAATTGAAATTTTAAAAGGGCCATTACTCTGTGAAAAATCATCCGACCAGAACCCGCTGATAATATGCACAGCTCCTCTTGGTAGTGGAGCTTCCCATAAAGTTTCATTGAATTCCGGTCATTAGTTGCTGAGAAATAGCCCGGACAAGAATTGCACTATATGTACAGTTAATTGAAATTTTAAAAGGGCCATTACTCTGTGAAAAATCATCCGACCAGAACCCGCTGATAATATGCACAGCTCCTCTTGGTAGTGGAGCTTCCCATAAAGTTTCATTGAATTCCGGTCATTAGTTGCTGAGAAATAGCCCGGACAAAAATTGTGCACGGACGGACGCACGGACAGACGAAGCGGCGACTTTATGCTCCCCCCCCAAAAAACATTTGGAGGAGCATCAAAATCATTTAAAAGTAATTTATATCAATTTCAATCCTCACACATAATTATATTCTTTGAATTTCTGTATTTTTTATGAGTTATAATAAGTGCAATAATAAAGATTAGCAATGCCCTTTTAAGCAGACTTGCCTACCATATTTATCTGGTGATAAAGATATGTTATCACATACCCTATAATATCAATGGGCAGGATAGTGCACGTCTCTGTCATTGGACACTGGTTCAAAAGGCACATGTTATATTTCTACGTCAATTTATATTTCAAATCATTATGTGATAGAAATGAGTGCCAATTTAGAGAGCCTTATTCATAGTGAACATGATTTTAGATTTAATTTTTATTGTTTACCCTGTAAGGAAAATGATCGTTACATAGAGGCTGAAGTTTACTGTAAGGAGTGTTCCAAGTTGTTCTGTGGAAAATGTTTGGAGTATCATAACAATCTTTACAAGAAGCATGCAATTTTAGGAAAGAAACACATCAGCCAATGGCCTAAGACCAATGTGGATGCACAAGAGCAATGTCAGGAGCATAAGGGTAAGAAGCTGACAGCATTCTGTGAGGACCATAGTGACTTGCTGTGTCATGTCTGCCATATCGACAATCATCGGTAAGTTCTAGCACTTCTTATGTTTTAAGTACTAGTCAATAAAAATAAATCAATTCAATTCAAGGGCATTAGTTATAATGAGATTAATTGTGTTTTACTTAACTAAGACCTTTTTCAATTGTATTAATGTTTTAGAACTGTAATACAACATTTTGATTTTCTGTTCTTTCTTCACATATTTCCTATTGCCATGGTATACCGCATCAAAAATCAAAGTTTAAGAAAATTAAACTGAATCATTAAGGTTTTTCAGAAATTCATTTTTGCAAAACCTTTTCTATTCTATTTTTTATAACCACTTCATTACAAAGTTCAGTCTTATGAATATAAATATTGACAAAGCGAAAAAGTTTTGTTTTCTCATCTCGGAAACCAGAAAAATACAAACCTCTAGTCACATGTTATTTTCAAAATAATTGTTAAAAAAATAACTGAAAAAGGAAAATAAAATCTTTGAGCATCCTGGATAAAAAAAATGAAACATATTTTAGTTCCACTGCACATATTTCAAGTTCCAGCTTCACTCGCTTTGGCAGCGAAATGTGGAGCTAAAAATAAAAAGAGTCAAGGATTATACTCACTGGTCCGATCTGGGGCATATTATCTGTACACTCTTATTTGAATTCTTACCCAATTATTCTATAAACAAAATCACTAAATTCCATAAAAAAACGTTAGACATAGAAATACAAATTGCATTTAAATTCCAACAAACTCGCATTATTGTATACAAACAACTCAACTAAATGGCACAGCATAAACTTTCTCCATCCTGGCACTAACCATGTATTTTCTGTAACTCAACAACTACATAAGATATACTCATGAAACTTGGTTTAATTAGTTTAAACCTATTTATTTTATCTTTATTTCATTTAAAACCTAAGGCTCATTGAACACTCTCAAGTCAGTTTTCTGGGTAGAACCAGAACTTGGTGTCTTTGAGGGTGATCTTAGAACGCTCCCACAGTGGGGATCAAACCCATGACCTCCCGGTCGTGAGACGGACATCTTATACACTACACCACGGCAATATTTATTATTGGGCTATAGTTTGTCATTTGTCTGCATATCAATCCCTTCTTCAGTTTACCTATGTGTCTGCCTGTCCTTCCACAAACAAAAATAAAAAAAATCTTGAAAAGTACATAGAATACACATATTAAACTGTTTATACATATTAAAAGAGCTGAGAGGATTATTCATAATCCTTAATTGCTGCACTTGTCAAATGACAGGTAGACAGGTACTTAAAATAGAATTACACAAAATAATGCAATTTTTCGAAAGTTAAATTAGATATCATATATAAACATGGTATACTAATTTGTATCAATGTGACTGTTATATGCACACCCTTTTTTCACGCGTGTTTAATTGTGAACGTTAATAAGCAAATCTTAATATTATTGAGCTGAATTGACTTTGGATTTCATTATGAAACATCACAAGCGTGCAGATAAAGGAGAAAATGATGATAATGCACATTTTTTAATTGAAAGGGATTTTCACCCAACACATAAAAGACCCCAGTATTGCAGGCACTGTTGTCAAAGCCTTGTTGACCATGAAATTTTAAGTTAAAAATGCATCTGACTGAATAACTTACAATATGTTTGGATAACAAGCAAATTCGTTGAATGAATATCCCCCGCCAAACAAGAGCTGTGTCACAGACGTGACGTATACCTCCACATGCTGCATTGACACAGAATACATGCAAAGGACCATAACTCCGTTATTAAAAGATTGTGTACAATGCCATTAGGCGTGTATCATCCTTTTATTCATATATAGACTCATACCATGTTTCAATGAAATCTGCCAAAGTACTTCCAAGATATGGCTCCGGACACAAAAGTGCCGGACGGACGGAAAGACGGACGGACGGACAACGCCAAAACAATACCCCTCCGCCTTTGGCGGGGGATAATAACAGTATTGCACGTGGGGTTGTCTTTGCAGGAAATGCAGTCTCGTGGTCCTCATAGCTGATAAAGTGAAAGACTTAAACCAGAAAGGGGAGTTCAAGCAGTTGGCAGCAACTATCGATACATTGCATGGACGATTGATTCAGAATAAAGACGACTTTGAGGAGAGTTTGAAGTCTCTAGAGGAATCCTACAAGAAAATTCTGAAAGAAATCAATGATTTACGCAAGAAAATCAATGATTCTTTGGATCAACTTCAGAGAAATACGATCAAGGAGTTGGACAAATTACTGGCTGCAATGAGGTCAACTATGAAAACTGATATTGAAAACTGCACTGAGTCAATCAAAAATGTGACATGTGTACGAGAAGATTGGCTGAATATTAAAAATAAAAATAAAGCTGTCCATTTAATCAAGTACAGACAATGCCTGGACCAGTCTGCTAAAGTAGAAGCAGTTTTACAAGCAATGACAGTGAAGAATGACATGACACTGAACTTTACTACTGATACAACTATCTTAAAAACCCTTTCCACTCTTTCTGGATTGGGAGAAATATTCAGCCATGTAAAACAATCACAAACTGGTGAAAGTACACAGCAGAAGACAGAAACAAGACAAGATCAGGCTGAGGATTGTAACAGAGTTTCCAGCCAAGAACTACTACAAACAAGCGATGTGCACACACCAGCAGTGACATATGATCCAATTCAAGTCATCACTGTGAATAGAAGTAGGAAGTATTCCATAGGTATTAAGAAAGAGCCACACGTCTTTATATCAGGTATCTGTGAGACAAGTGATGGGAAATTCTTCATTATAGACTTCCAAAACAAAAGAGTAAAGCTGCTGGATTCGACCTACAAGGTGGTGTTCTACTGTGACTTGCCTTCTTCACCAATGTCTATATGCAGCATAAATTCTAGTCTGGTGGCCGTTGCCCTCAGTTCCAGTGCGGTCCTTTTCTTTAAAAAGAAAATTGGGCCATCCAGTGATACCAATCTGCAGTGGGAGCAAGACAGGACACAGAAGCTCGAACATACATGCCGGGGTATCGCCCATCACTATGGCAACCTGTACATTACATCAGGCATTGCTCTGTACGAGTACACTGTGGATGGAGGACTGGTGAGAAAGATGTATGAGGATACATCCTATGGAAAAACTGGTAATTGTTATCATTTTTCATAATTTTAAACAACCATATTTCTATTGTCGATAGAATCAACACATAAATATGAAAAGCAGATGAATGCTCCCCAATAATGTGAAATTTGTCAATGTATGAATTAATTGAGCATGGGAAAACAAACAAACAAAAGAGCCCTTAGGATCCTTCAATGCTCACCTGAATGTTTTGTAACTTAGTTGTGTAACACATAAAACCATGAGTTTGGGCAACTTTTACTACAAAGGTATAATTTGAACAATTTCAGCAGATAATCACTATTAAATGTTACATACAAATAATACTAACACCACTGTGCCTTGCCATTTTAAGGAAGATTGCTGAAGATATTTTGCAAAACAAGTCTCTATAAATCATTTGATCCATGGGTTGTGACCATGCAATTTCAGATAAGATTAAATTTTACATATTTATAAAGAAAAATAAGTTACCACTAGGGTAGGGTCAATTTTGACCCCAGGGGCACGTATTGAAGAAACTAGTCGACCACCATACGCTGTTACACACCAAATATTTAACCAGTGACGCTTGCGGTTTAAGAAGACGTTCTTTAACTATATAGGTCAAAATACATCATGTGACCCATGGGGCGTGGCAAGTGTTGACTCCAGGGGCATGATTTGAACACACATAAAAGAGGACTATCATACAATTTAACTCACCAAATATTGACCTCTGGGCCCAGATAAGAAGATTTTAAAAGTCATTTACTACATAGGTCCATATAAATAATGTGAATATTGGCGGATGGTCAGTTTTTACCTAAGGGGCGTGATTAAAAACAAACTTAGTTGAGGACCACTATACACTGTTACACATGAAATATTAAACCTCAGACCCTTGCAGTTTCAGAGAAGAGTAATTCTTTTTAGATATGGTGACCTAAATATTCGGCAGACTTGAAACGATCTGAACAATTTGGAAAAAGAGTCTCGCAACGATCATACCTGTGAAATTTCATTTAAATCTTCCCAGCAGATTAACACAGACGTCATTTTAAAGATTTTTTAGAGGAAGGACAACTGTCTACATACAAAAGCGATCGCAAACAGCTTATCATGTATATTGCACATGTGAGTCAAAAAAAAGGATGACTGAAACAAACATGAACTTCTGAGATTACGCTATTTGAATAACTAACCATGTGCAGATTAAGCTCAGATGAGCTAAATAATGTTCATTTTGTAATGAATTGGCAAGAAAAGGCAATAACTTTCTGAAAATTCATGAGAAAAAAACATTGAATATGAGATTTCACATGCCAAAAAACATTCATTAGAAAATGGCATATGAATAATCAAATAACAATATCTCCCTCAAAACTCATTTGAGCAGGATGATGTGACAATATGCACATGCCCACCATAAAGGGATGCTAGAATATAATTGTATTTGATATACAATTGAGGTGATTTTAGTTCATAGCCGTCTCAACTTGTCGTGCGCACGTGTGTGGCCTTTGACTTTATGATCTAAAAAGTTTAGGCCAGCAACCAGTTTACAAAAAGGTAAGTCAAAGCAGTGTCTTTATATTGTGCAGAATTGAATTACATGTCACAAACCTCTGTGACATTGACTTTTGATTTGATGTCCTCAAACATGACATTTGTTTCTGCACAATGTATAGAGAATGCTTTGACCTACATTCATGCACATTGGTATGACGGTTACTTGGGAGGAAAAGAAGATATTTAGTGTTTACCAATCTTAATATTCAAAGGTCAGGATCAATTATCTTGTTTATTTGGAATCTGTATAAATCTGCACAATATCTTGAGAATGCTTTGACCTATGATTATCTATATTGGTATGATGTTTACTTGTGAAGAAAAGTAACACCTGTTGATTTTGAGGGCATCTGGTCAAGGTCACAGGGACTTGTAAAAAATAAGTATAACATTGAACAAATAGTGTTCAAAGGGACTTGTTCACAGTTTATCAAAATGAAAATTCTACAACTTTTTGTCACAGATTCAAGAAATAAATGAACAATGTACATCAGTGTGCGAAAAAACACTAATGCTGTAGACTTATACTGAAAAAAAAACACTTTCGTGTACGAAACATTTATCGTTAGAAGTTGATGAAATTATAAAGCGTCTCAGACGCGAAACGATCTAAAATTTTGTTTTCTTGTGTTATCGTTATATTGTGTATCAATACGTTCGTGGATAGTTATACAAAGTATAAAATAAATGGCATCCAATGTGAAGACGGATGGTCAGGTCCGCACATGATGTTGTCGTGAAGACTCAACGACGGCCCGAACATAAACTCTGAATAACAAACATAAACACGTGAAGACGGATGGCTAAGTAGTTTTGGCGCTTGGCTTTTACTCCATGGCTCAATGGTTTGAGCCTTGGTGAGGTTAACGTTTTGTTTCTCTTTTTTTTCTTTTTTTTTTTTTACTTTTATTCTTGCTTTTATATTGTAGCTCTTTAGTTCTGATGTTTATACTTATCAATTTAAAGCCTTAAATGACAAACTTCAAAACATGCCAAAATCTGTGAACAAGTCCCTTTAATAGTGGCTGTTATATTTTTCAATATAACTAGTTTAAAATGAATATGAAAAACAAATACTTGGTTCAAATGCCTCTAGTCTTCTCACTACGCTCCAAGAGAAATCGGTTTATCCAATATAAATCATAATGGTCCGAGCACAATAACGAATTTGTTCATATGTTATTAAAGCATCATTTGACCTTTATTGCTGTTGTAATATCATAATAGTTAAAAGACGAAGGCAAAACACAAATAACAACACTAAGACTCCAGACTTAGTGATGTCTAGAGCAACCATTTCATCGCAACACATGACTGAAACATCACACTTGTGTGGTTCACGACATAGACAATTAAGGGACCCCAGCACAAATTTTAAAGACCAAGACAGTGATCAATTGCTGAAGATTATTTACACCATTGCATAAGTGATAATGTGAAAGTGACATTATATGCATGATTAGGGACTTATGCCTACCCACTTCAAACGAATCCACAGATTAATCTCAAATGAACTTTATGACAAGCTAAATACTTCTACTTCCATCTTATGTTGCAAAGGGTCTATTTCAGATAATCATTTTGGTCTTTGCTTTATTAAATAAAAAGTCTGTATCTAGTATGTTTGTAAGATTTGTGTTTACAATGGGTACCATATTTACAATAAGGTGTTTGCATTATATAATTTTATAATATAATAATTGATATGTTTGTTTCGTTAAGTAATTAATGAACGGTCATACTTGTTTTAATGTCTTCCTAGACATGATTGGATCCTGTGCGATCAGTCCCGATGGAGAGAGGATATATCTGGCAACCAGCAAAAGTAATCAGCTAATCACACTGACCATGGATGGCACAGTGATCTCCAAATTTGATGACCCGGCAATGAAGTCAATGAAGTCGTTACAGATAACTTTTCCACCTGGTCGGGATTTCGAATTTGTCTTTTCTGGCCTGCATGTGACATACTTAGGACACGTTCTGCTCTGTGGACTTAACTCCCACAAAATATTACAAGTAGACAAGGATGGGAGACAGACGCTGGCAGAGGTGGTCACAGCAAATAATGATGTATCGTTTCCAACATCTGTCTACTACAGTAAAATAACGCAATCACTTGTTGTGAGTATGTGGAATAATGACCATATTCTGGTTTTTTCCACTGAGAGACAGGTATGTTAACTTAATTATGCAATGTCATTAATTTCTCAAAGGTCTTTATTCACATTATGTTGAATGTGGCAATTATTTGATGAAAACCATGTAAAATACGCAAAAGGACCCTAGAGAATTGACATGACTTCCTGTTAATAGAAATTTGCAAAGAAATATCAATAATGTAGTAAATAATATATTTGTTATGAACATACAAAATTCTTCAGATATGGTTAACACATATGTTTGTGTTAAATTATGTATGTTACATATCTGATTGAGGAATATCTTGTTTTTATTTTAGATTTATTACAGTCACTTATTTAGCTTCTTATTCCAGTATCATTTAGTTTACTTGGTAAATGGTCTTTACTAATGTAACGTTTAATTCCTGCTGTTAGATTCTTGATAAAGGAAAATGAAGCTGTATCACTGAAACTAACGGTTTAATGTCTTTGTATCATGATATAGGAATGTAGGCTTTGATAAGGCCCCAGCAGCAACGTTTATTATATACATTATTTAACTATGTTCAGAAGATATCAATCCAAGTTTTCACTGCCAACATCTGTTTAAATTATTGTGACTTAATTAAGCCAATGTAAAGAAGTGAAATTCCAGAAGTGGAACCATTTATATATTTTTTTTCCAAACCTTTGTTGACAAAAAAGCATCATTTCTTCTTTCAGGAAGAATCTGCGGAAGATGTTATGATGGCACATATGACACCAGATGAAGAAGTTAGGAGCTTGTTAGCAAAACGTATGTATGTTCAGAACATCATTTAACTGATAGATGTATAGCAGTTTGCAAACATTAACAGGACTCCAATGACAAGGACAGATCTATTACAATGCATATGATCCCAAAGTATGACAAGGAGGGCAGTTTATCAGTAATTGAACAATTTAATAAACAACAATTATTTATTTATAAAATCAGATACATAATTTAAAGTAAAGAGGTAATGAGTGAAAACGTGGAAATGAGAATTCATGACCTTTGACCTTGATCCATGACCTTGACCTTTCATCTAAGAGCATAAGCATTGTTTATGACTCTGGCATTACAATTACTGAAAAAACATTCAAGTACATGACCTTTTTACCCTACATACTGACTTTGACATGTCAGTGAAAAGTGAATTGTACACAATACTTCATCTGGTTATGGTTAATAATTATATGAAGTAATATTAACATATATCAATTCATTTAATGCAACAAAGTAATACTTAGAAAGGACTGTTCCATTTTGACCATAAGCGAGAGAAGTAAATCGTGTTGTCAAACTTATGTGAGGTTCTGTAAGAGAAGCTGCACAGTATACCTTGCATGTACAATTTCAAGGACACAATGTTCATTAACATATGATTTAAAAAAATATGTTCAAATATTCAAAAGAACTAAATATGGTTAGCTCAATAAGAATTTTGAAACAAGCCACAACATTTTTTAACATACAACTGCATCGTGATAGTGGCTAATAATAAAATAAAGACTTGTAACAGGTCTGATTATTTGGCTGATGTAATTTAATCTTTGGAAGGTGCCTTATTCATTTGTGAAGAAAGTACAGTGCATGTTTGCAGTTTGCCTAATTATCGGATCTTACTGTTGCAGTCAAGATTGATGTCATGGCAGAATGCCCAAGTGACTCCTTCCCAGCCTTCTGCCATGGTCGGGCAGCCATTCAGGCCATTATTTCCAGGGGCAGAGACATTCTGGACCTTCCGGTGTTTAATTACACTGAAAACAAAATGATGCAATCTGAATGCATTCATATCTACACTACATCAGCTTTAATAGAAGAAATCAGCAAATCACATACTCAGGAGCTGAATCCTGTGAAACATGCTTGCCTAGGAGATTTGAACATTTCTTTCCCAGTAATTGTAATTGTTGAACAAGACACAAAGACAATTATCGAGGAATGGATTGATGCACAAAATGAAAATATTTGTGGCATATGTGTGCTATTAGTAAACAGGGGACAAGAAGAACAGCAATATTTGGCACCAGAAAAGGGCATATTTCTAAGCATGGCAACATTATCCAATATCATTGTGGCTGCTGATGATATTCTAGAACGGTCCATATTTTTTGTTTTAAAACATTTAACTGAAATTTATCACGAAAAATACCATCCAACGTCGGATTTTTCAGGTAAGATTTTAAAAAGTAATGAAGTCATTAAATTTAAATAATAAAGTATTTCAGGAAAAAAAAGCACGTCATCCCTCACAACAGACTATTATAGAATAGAATAGACCATTGGACTAAATAAAATCATTGTAATACCTTCATTAGTGTTAGCATCATAACATATATTAAATATATTACTCTTTTTTTAAAGACAATCTGAAAATAGGGACACTATGGATACTCCACAGAATATAATACATGAACATTAGCATAAACCTATCAATTGTCTACATTGCACACTGTATCATTCAAATGCCAGAAACCCTATTTTTTTGAGCATTTGTAACTAGGTTTTCCGAAGGAAAAAACTGGTTATTAGATTGGCGAATGCGGGCGGGCTTGCGGGCTTGCGGGCGGGCGGAACAAGCTTGTGTCCGCTCTCTATTTCATGTTTTTTTCATCCGATCTTTACCAAACTTGGTCAGAAGTTGTATCTAAATAATGTCTAGGTCCAGTGTGAATATGGGACATGCCGGTTGAAAACTAGGTCATGGGGTCACTTAGTGCGTTTTTGAAATTGAAAACCTGGTTTTGTGACAATTTTGTCCCTTGTCTGTTTATAAACTAGTAGCTGGATTTCTTTTAATGTCAATTCAAACACTCTGCTGTAACTTATCGTCTTTCTGCAAGAAGAAATTGTTAACATAATTGAAAGTGTTGACGTAAAATAGTTCTTGATTAATTTGTTTTTGTTTTCAAGCATAATATGTTAATAAAGGTAAAAAATAATAAAAAATATTTGTTGTTATAATAAACAGATATAGAGACAGAAAGCACCATGCAAAGTGTTTATGCCTACGCACGGGCAGCATACCAACGAAGCGAAGTACCAGAATATGAACGACCGAACATCCCAGAGAAGACATATACATATCCTGACAGTATTGATGAGGTATTTATGAATGATATCTGAGATACTCACATGATCAGGCGATCCCATTTTTAAATTAATCAGCACTTTGATTTTGTAACAGGTGCTTGCGTCTGGTAGTCAATTAGACGGTGTTCATTTCGTGTTATTTGGTAAGTTGATCATACTGTTCATAACTGTAACCAGTCTATGTGTGGGATAATATTTACATTGACGCAGTTTATTTCTCACAAAATGAATGGCAAAATATCCAAAGAATTGTATATGATTTGTGTTTCGACAAATCAGATGGAGAGAATAACAGCACGTATGAATAATAAGATGAAAACTCTATCAATAAACAAAGATGTGAAACATCAATATTTGAACAAAGGTTCATCACGATCTGACAATAAATGTGGCCTCTAGAGTTAACAAGTTAAATGTTGACGACGGGACGACGAACGACGGACAAAAGGCGATTACAAACGCTCACCATGAGCATGTTGTGCTCAGGTCAGCTAAAAAAAAAGCTCAGGAGAGCTAAAAAGGAAAAATGATTTCAAAAAGTGCTTGTAACGCTTTTCTTAATAATTAACAAAATCTTATGTTATCAACAAAGATTTTTAAGTAGACAATCATCTAAATTAAAAGCATGAATGGTGTAGTGGTACCCAGTAAGCTTTTGCTTTAAGAGGACCCGGGGACAAACCCCTGGGCATGCACATTTTCATATTTAATATTTTTCTTCGTTTTTATTATTTAAAACTTTTCCAAATATTAAAGTTTTGTGACTTAATTCATTTTATCACATTTTTCAAAAATAATTAATTCTGTAAACAAGTACTATAAGGTTATGTAAAAATCTATAGCAAGAAGAAATATTCATTCTTTTAATCGTTCCGTCTTATTCCCTATATTGCCTAAAACTGACTTTTTGCTTTATTATTCATTTTCACTAAAGTCTCAATTTTAAGATAACAATGTACACCATAAACCAAATATAATGATTGTATAATCACTAGTAACAGATATTAAATTTAGGTTAGATAATGGACGTGAATAAACATTTGTGATAGAGACAAACACGTATTTATTTTACCTGAGATGATATCCTCACTGTGGATTTTAACTATTAATTGGTATGCAATTGAAACCACATGTCTGCACATGTGTAGGTAAGATAATCAATATAAAATGTCAAAGGTCCCCTTATCATAATTGTTGAACCTGGTGTAGCACGTAACTGAAATTTCGAGGATGCAAGAAGCAATCGGGGCTTGCAATAACACGAATCTTTGTTTATTGATAGATCTTTGACTAGAAAACTCAAACTGAAAGAAAGGGCAACCCCAAGTAAGGAAGGGCAACATATTCAAATCAGCTGTAAGCCCTGCATGCTGATTAAGTTTAAATTGGAAATACTGCACATTAAATTATTCCAATCAGATTACAATACATTCTAGCAAAACCAATATAACCCCAGAGCTTTTTTCTCTGTCAGGTCATCCATACACTTCTTACAATGAAAGGAGTTGTCGGCTGCTCTAAGAAACTTGGACGCCTTGAGGTCTGTATTGATGACACAAAAGACAGAAAGACAACTGTTGACAAGGTAAAACTGCACCTCAAGCATGAATCAATAGAAGTAACATTTGTATATGGTCAGTTCACGTATTTCCTTTGCCCTGGAGACCAAGTTCAGGGCAAACAAGGGATAAAAGGGACACTCGGAGGCTTTGCAAAACGGTTTGCTACAAAAACCACTATTGAGTTAAATAACAAAGCAGAGGCGGGCAGTGTAAGTCCCTCATGTTCAGAAGAGCCAACAGGAAATCTAGTTGCACCCATAAAAACGACTGTTGAGATATATAACAGAGAAAAAACAGCAAGTACTACAAGTCTATCAAAAGGAGAATCAGCAGGAAATCTTGTTGCACTTATCTCAAGACACGTTGCAAATGCTAATATAGAAAATATTGAAATGGGAATTATGCATCTTCTAGTAGGCAATACAATTATTGGACATACAGACAATATTCATGAGCAGACCCTTCTAGACATTATTCCGATTGATATTTATGGACATGTAATAGGAGATTGCAACACTAAATTCAAAACAGAGAAGAATACGTTTAAGCACGGACAATTACTTGATAAAGAACAGAGGGCAAATTTAATTGGAACTAACGTGCATATATGGGGAGCGGTATCTTCCCCTGGTTTGGGTACACTTGAAGAAATTGATTTTAAAATGACAGGCGGACTGTGCATCAAAGTACGTGATCGCATCAATGGTCAATCATTCAGCAATCCAGGTGATAGTGGGGCTATTGTATGTGCAACTGACAGCAGGGGACGCAATTTGTATGCCATAGCCATGCTGACTGGAAAATATGATAGCAAGAACCCACCAACATATATGGCTGTTCTTCTTAATGAAGCATTCGAAAAATTAAAAGAATTGTATGAGTCAGATTTTATGCTGTGTGAAGATGATGGTACCACTTAATGAAAATTCAATGGTTTTGATAAGATTTATATACATTTTCAGTCAAAGTAATTCAAAACAAGTCCACCAACAAAAAAGACCGCATTTGCAAAAGCTGATTTTGGTAAACATATTACAAACCAACCTACAAACAAGAGGGCCATGATGTTACTCTTGCGCTCACCGAGATTTATGGTTCACCAATTATTGAAGACTTGACCTGGTTATCTAGTTGTTGACCACCTTACCCAGACTCAATAATATTAAATGTGAACTCTAGCGTGGTGAAAAGGTTTTTGAAAGATACAACCTGGTGACCTAGTTTTTGGATACACATGACCCAGATTTAAACTATGCATAGGTATTATCAAGATAAACATTTTGATCAATTTTAATCAAGATTGAATCATAAATGTGGCTTCTAGATTGGTTACTTGGTTGTTCTAAGATATAAAATGGTGACCTACAATTGTGAAGTACATGACCCAGATTCAGACTCAGCCTAAATATTGTCAAGATAATCCTTCTGACAATATTTCATCCATATAACGTATTAAATGTGAACTCTAGAGTGGTAACAATGTTATTTTTAGATTTTACCAGGTTACCTATTTTTGGACACATGTGACCCAGATTTAAACTATGCATAGATAGTGTAAAGAGAAAGATTCTTACCATGTTTCATCAAGATTTAGTCATAAATGTTGCTTCTAGAATATTAACAAATTTTCCCAAGACCTGACCTGGTGCCCTTGTTTTTGTACGCATGAGACCCAGATTTAAACCAGGTCATAATATTGTCAAGGAAAACATTTTAAGGGGACTTTACATGAAGAATATTTCCAATTTGAAATTTATGTCATAATGAGCTTGGTTGCTCTACAAAATTATCCAAAATATTTGTTTATGTTTCTATAAGGATAGCTTAGAGAAAGAGCTTGGTACGCAAAAGTAAAGTCAATGGTCTAATTAAATTAGGCAGTCAGTTTGTTTAATTGTTTAAATTCTTTCAAACTTGTTTGTTCTGCCAATAAATGTAAATGCAAATATTATGATTTAATATTGTACATATAAATGAACTTTACCCGAACTCTGTTTTGATACAATAAGATCATAGAAATACTTACTATAATATTCACAATGGTTATATTATATGAAAACTTGATTCTTTTTAATTTATATTGTGTTTTGAAATTTATTTGTTGATCTATCGATGCTACATGTATAACATGAATATGACTTCAAGATTACCCTTATTTCTGTTAAATAAATGTTGACGCTTGAATCCATTCACATATTGATTTGAATATTAACAGTTGAAAAATATGCATAAGTATCTGTATCTTCATTGCCATGTGAATATACATGTAACATTATGTAATTTAAACATGTAATATGAATATGAATGTTCAGTATATTTTACACTATACTCATGCTTTTAATCTGAGGATTGTCCATGCATAATAACATTTAAATCAGTATTCCATGTTTTTACTTTTTATGTCCCCCAGTCCATACTGGGGGACATATTGTTTTGCCCTGTCTGTTGGTTTGTTTGTTGGTTTGTTGGTTTGTTTGTTGGTTTGTTTGCGTCAAACTTATACATTGGCCATAACTTTTGCAATATTGAAGATAGCAACTTGATATTTGGCATGCATGTGTATCTCATGGAGCTGCACATTTTGAGTGGTGAAAGTTCAAGGTCATCCGTCAAGGTAAAAGGTGAAAGATATGGGTCAAAAGTGGACATAGTGTTTTACAAACACATCTTGTTTATGATGTTTTACACATGTTATATTACAAACACTTTGTTAATTTGTATGCATAAATTATACAGTTTTATATTATTGCTTCATATTTAAAGCATTCATTGTTTGTTTGCTGCACAGTTTTCAGAAAAAAAACAACAAAGATTGGTTTTAGGGTTAAAACATGTTGTTATTATGTGCTTATGGTTTACACAGCTTTAACTATATAACCACTTGGCAATTATTAACAGTGTTTTCTTATAGAAAACTCCTTTGTTGAATCAAACTTGTTGGCACTTCCTCACAGAATAAAGAATTTGAATTGATTGTGTGGTTTCTTTGTTGTTGAATAGGTTCTCAGGATTGTTAAGCTTTTCCTGTTCAGAGGTATGTGAAGTAAACACAGAAATCATGGAAACAACAGTCACATTTGAAGTAAATGATGATGATAGTGGTGGTGATGATGAATTAGATTGCAATGCTGATGATTAAAACAAGTATATATTACCAACTCTTACAAGATAACCTCAAAAAAGGAGTATTATTTATAAACAAGCAAATTCGTTGAAAATGGATCGTTACAAATATCTTGATAAACAGAATACATGTTATGCGAAAAAAAAATGAAAAGGTGTTGGGTAATTGTTTTTAGGTATTGAAATTCTCCTCATTGATATTTATACACCCATTAAGATTCATGTTTAAATCTTTAAATGTATCTGAGATATAGACCTAAAAAGTTACATCATACAATAACAACCAAGGGTAATAACTCTTATTTAACAAACTGTAGAATTATTGTTCTTGTGCAACACAATTCTCCTCATTGATATATATATACACCCATTAAGTTTCCTGTTAAAATCTTGTATTGTATCTGAGATACATGTATAGCCCTAAAATGTTACATCATATGAAAAGAACCAGGGCAAAAACTCTTATTTAAGAAAGTGAAGGGTTATGCTTCTTGTGCATGGCACCTCTTCCCATT
This sequence comes from Dreissena rostriformis, assembly GCA_007657795.1. NCBI lineage: Eukaryota > Metazoa > Mollusca > Bivalvia > Myida > Dreissenidae > Dreissena > Dreissena rostriformis. Next base: position 46,019 of record VMBQ01005758.1, read on the forward strand.
GACTTCTACACATCCAAAAAGTTTAATGTTGAAATCTTGTATTGTATCTGAGATAAAGCCCTAAAAGGTTACATCATATGAAAACAACAAAGGGCAATTACTCTTCTTACAGAAAGTGTAGGGTTATGGTTCTCAAGCATGGCACTCCTCCTCATTGATATCTATATACCCATGTTAATATCTTATATAGTTTCAGATATATAATGACAAGTTTATGACAGACGGACGGACAGACTGACGGACAACGATAATTCTATATTCCTCCGCCTTTGGCAGGGGGATAAAACCACTCACAAATTGTATGTGCACATAAGGTGTAAGCATGAATAATATATGAGTGATAAGGGTCTCAAGTGGTATATGAAATGGTCTTATGTCATTTACACATACATCATTTAGGGAATTTGTATAATTGACCAATCTATATAGCCGTCAAGATGTTGAATCGACAACACACTAGGATATATATACATACATTTAACTTCGCTGTCTTGAATGTTTTGTGACCAACATTCAACCTCGGCCTAGAAAATGTCCAGATAAACATCGTGACCAAGCTTTATCAAGGTCGAGTCATAAAGTTTTTGTTTTTTTCGTAAGTGGTTACAACATTTTTTGATGATTTTCTCTGGTGACCTAGTTTTTCAATGCACATAGCCCAGAATAAAACTAGGCTTAGATATTGTCAAGATAAACATTCTGACCGAGTTTCATCATGATTGAATCACAAATGTGGCCTCAAGTGGGGTAACAAGGTTTTTCAAAGACTTAACCTGGTGGCCTATTTTTTGGAGTCATGTGACCTAAATTCGATCCTGGCCTGTCAGGATAAATATTTTAACCATGTTGTGTGAAGATTGAGTCATAATTGTGGCCTCCAGAGTGGTAACAAGATTTTTCTAACATTTGACCTGTTGACATAGTTTTAAACGCAAATGCCCCAGATTCCAACTTTGCCCATATTTAGTCAAGATCAATATTCTACCCACGGTTTCATTAAGATTGAGTTACAATTGTAGCCTCTAGAGTGGTAACAATGTTTTTCAAACATTTGACCTGGTGACCTAGTTTGTTTAAGTATATGACCAAGTTTTTGGATACATGTAAAACAGATTCAAACTGAGCATAGCCAGTGTCTAAATAAACATTGTGGCCTCGTTTCATCTAGACTGAGTCATAAATGTGGCCTCTACAGTGGTAAAAGTTTTTTTCTAAGATTTGACCTAGTGACCTTTTTTCTTGATGCTTGGGACCCAGATTCAAAACAGGCCTTGATATTGTAAAGGTTTACATTCTGCTCAAGTTTCGTTAATCTGGAGTCATAAATAATGCCTCCAGAGTGGTAACAAGTTTCTTTTAAAATTTAACAGGTGACCTAGTTTGTTAACGAACATGACCCAGATATGAACATGGTATTGATATTGTCAACATAAATTGTGGCCTCTTAAGGGTAAACAAGATTTTTCAACCATTTAACCTGGTTTACTAGTTTTGGGTTGATTATTTCGCAGACTAAACTGCGACTAGAAACTGGATATTGTCAAGATAAACATTCTAACTAAGGTGTCGCAAAATCAAAGAAATTGTATAAGTGAAAGGCATCTTTCTAGCAATACACGCTGAATCAAATAATATATGGCTCCATGAACTAAACCGTGCTCTTTGAACTCTATACTTAAAAAAAAATGAATTTTACACATCTTCGATACTAATTGTTACTGAAAGAGCGGTCTGTGAAATGTGCTAAATAAATTCCACATTTAAATCGGGTTTAACATGTGTTTGTTTTTATTTCGAAGCTGTATGAAGTACTTTCCGAGCCAGAGCATACATTATGTGTGGACCCGGAGTGTGCCCTAGCACTCCTACCTAACTTACTAGACCCATGAAAGTAGGAATAAATTTTGAATTATAGCTGCGATTTCCAGCTATTATTTTTTTACTCAAAGATTTTCAATTTTGGTGAGGTCTTGTCAAGTTGGGGGAAGCCGAAGTACCCAGAGGAAACCCAACCTGTCCGGTATGGTGACAACAAACCAAACTCACATGCTGACGGGAATGAGACGCCTAGGTGAGAAGCGAGTGGTACAAACACTGCGCTAGCCAGACAGCGAACTTTTTTCGTAAGTCTATGCAATATGAACTTATAATAAGTGTGATAAGAAAAGCAAAGACACATTCACAAACAGTAAATGTTTCCAACAAAAGACGCAAATTTTGTTTTGGCTATGTTCATAATTACATGCCCATGGGAGAAGACAATTCTTAAGCTTTGAGATTCTAAATGCCAGGCCCAGACTAGGCATCCAAACACATGAATGAAACAGTCATTTGTTTAGAAAACAAATATTCTGTTAATATGTCAAAACTGGCTCTTGTTTGTTTTCTTTAAATTGACAACTTCCAAACTGCGACATTCACCTTTATTAAAACAGACATTGATGTGTTTTTAAGTGAAAACCACGGTCAAAATAGGAAGCATCTTGTGCTTTCACCATAGTGAAGATAAAATAGATGGAATAGTTGGTGACAAGGTTCCACTGGGTGTATCAAGAGTGCGGTAGTCTCTATTAAACTATAAACAATTACCCTGTGGCTTCACATAATACCATGCAGGTCTGCATTGTTCTGGCACAATGTTTGTCACCTCTTCCTTGCTTTCTCAACTATGATGATCTCAGTGCCATCATATTCTGAAGTATTATCCAATATTAGATTAAGATGCCAAATCTCCAATTTTAAATCAAAGTGTGATCAAAATAAGTCTAATGAATGAGACTTTTAACTCAAATTTAGTGTTATTGTGTATTACTTGCTGAATTCGCTGAAACATTATAAATATAAAAGGGATCTTATTATTCACTAAGTGTCTAGCTTGTTGCGCTAGTTCAAAGAAGTCACCTTCCGTTTATAAAATTGAACAGATATGACAATGGTTTTGACAAGTCAAAAATGCGATAAACAGAATCGAGATACAACGACATAGGGATGCAACAAATAAGGTTTCATGTCTAGTGCGATTACTTGTATATTTAACGAAAAAAAGATGCATTTTAACAAAAACGCAATAAAACAAAAGATGGTATATTATAAATGGTTGGCGTGGTTCCTTTGTTAAATTTTCAATTAAAATCTATCACGATGTTAATATGGATATTTTGCAAGTGTGACTGTTCACACAATTTTATTAAGATATTCGTAACTGTTTTGAGCCTACATTTATTGGACAGTAGCCGACCATTTTCAATAGAGTGGTAAACACTGAGCATATTTATTAACACTTGATCTCTGGTATTATAAGCGTTTTAACAAAGATTATATAACCATAGCAGACATTTTATTGTCTGTATAATTCTAAATAAATGTTCATGTTGATTGAAATTAATAAAAAAAGAAATTAAAATATAAATTAGTACTTATTATTATGTAGGTTTATTTATAAACAGTTTATAATGACACAAAAACAACACCTGCTTCACAACAGCTGAGCAGTATTATATATAACATGATAATGTTCACAATGATTCCAAATCTGAAAGATGGGATTCTACATAAAAACGATATGAAAACAATTCTGTACCTCCTTAGGCTATTTGTTGAATTGTGTTTCGTATATAACTTAAAAACGTCAAACAGCTATGTACATGACAATATACCTTTGCGATTGTGCTAACATTAACATATCATTACAAGACCGTATTTTGAATAAGCATACTTCCAAGTGTATACATGTATCATGGCTTTCATCTATATTAGTTAATGGGCACATACTTGTTTGTGCAAAACTTTCGAAATGAACTTTCCGGACAGTTATTGTTTTTTAGTAATAAAACTATGGAAGTAATACACATATTTCCCAAATTGTCAATGAAAAGTGTTACATTGCTTTATTATTTGGTCTTATTCAATTGATAATTGATAAACAATACAATTTTAATAATATTTTTCTTATTCATGAGCTTATTTGCTTGTTTGAATGTACATGTATACACTGTTTACATTAAATAATTACAAAATCCATACGTTACATGTTTACTATGATATTTGTATTTTCACAATTCTTTGACAAGTCACTTCAAAGGATTAATTTTCATTAATTCAAAACATGTTGTTTCATTTCTTTAATGGATTGAAAACAACACTTGCAATAGACCAGTTTCACAATACGAACACTGTTGCTATTTTTAGATATCACGTGACGAGTCGAATCCCAGAACGAGGCGGAACGTGACAACTTTCTTTTCCTATATTATGCGAATGGTGGAGAATATCGATCATTATAGAGCAGTTGACTATTATGTTTTACATTCGGGACGGTTATAACATTATTACAGTATGAGTTCAGTCAATAAATTGATAAATACTTCTTAAATAAACATTATAACAACTTTAATAATAATTCAACGACATACTATCTAGTACAATTAGTGAATATTTTTATATTTTTTATCTTTATACAAATACGAATAACCCATAAACACATCAGGGTAAAGGTGGTCTGAAGACCTAACATCGATAATTGCTCAAAACAAAGATATATATAAGCCGCAAAATAAAATAAATAGTATTATATGATTATAATTCTCAAAGGTATGGGTGTGTTGGTGTTCGCCATTTTTCATGAACTGTCGAACTTGTAAGCGGTGTTGAATCAACCATAAGACAAAGCACTATAAACGCGAAGTACATGACACTATTTAAATTGTATGTTAATTTTCTTTTTCATTAAATAAAATTTATTTAAGAGTGAATGACAGTATTGAATAATTATTATATACAAGTGAAACACACGGACGTGGTGGAAATTGAACTGTCTAAACATGTTGATGAAATTTCTTTATTAGAGATTATGAGTGAAAATGTATAGCATTTTATATCAAAATATTTAACCCCGTTGTGTTTAAACGAAAATGCTTGTTTTAAATATGTTGTTCCGTACGGTATCCGGACATTCGTTCACACGGACAATCGTTCATACGCTAATTTTGACAAGGCGTACATTCGCTCGAATATTGTATTAAACAAACCGGACAATAGTTCATACATTATTTTTAGAGCCCGGAAAATCGTCCTTACATTTTTTGACAGCCCGGACATTTATTTCTATGTTATTGCGTAACTTTCTGTTTTGTGGCAAAAAAAGCATTGTATTATGCATATATGCTAATAAAGGTTGTTGTTGTTGTTTTTGTTATTTGACAGTCCGGACATTGGTTCCTACAATAAAATGCAAAATTAAAAAAAGAGCAATCTGTTTGATCATTTCAAAACANGATATATTTTAGGAGTGAAAAAATCGACTACTACAGCAGCGCTCTATGGAGAGTTGGGAAGAGTGCCATTATCAGTCCACCGTAAATATATTATGATAAAATATTGGAAAAAAATAATAACTTTTCCAGAAAGCAGTCCTGTAAAAAAAATATTATCTACTTAAAACAGACGATTTGAACAACAAAACTTACAAAAATAAAAATTGGGCTACACAAATTAAATCAATATTAAACGAAATTGGTTTGAGTTCAATATGGATTTCGGAGGAAATCGATGACAATTGTTTTAGCTCTTGTGAGACAAAGGATATATGACCAGTACTTTCAAAAATGGTACTCTGACATAAAAATAATTCATCGAAACTAACAACTTATTCAAACTTTAAACATACATTTACCCGCGAAAATTACCTTAAGCGATCACTTGCTCAATTGCGAAGGTCATCACACCAGCTTGCTATAGAAACTGGGCGATACTCAAATTCTCCGCAAAATGAACGGCTTTGCAATTTGTGCAATATGAACGCGGTAGAATCGGAATATCACTTTCTGCTAGTTTGCCCAAAATACAAGGATCTCAGAAAAAAATTCGTCAAAGCTTATTTTTGCCGATGGCCTACTGTTAATAAATTTATCGCACTCATAAATTCAGAATAAAAAATTGTACTGAATAATTTAGCAAAATTCATATTTTTTTGCAAATAAGATCAGAACACTGCAGAGTGATTAAAAAATAATTATTACAATTGTTAGTATCATTTTACACATCATTGTTTGTACATGTACTATTTATGCTCTTGTTAACCATTGTTGTTAATTGTATGTCTTACCCACTGTATATTTGTTCTTTATATTGTTTGCTATAAACATTGTATATGTTTTATGCAATACAGAATATGGTATGGTATGGTACTCCGAGCAAAGCTTATCTTCTTTGATTAGCCAATTCGATTTACCAATCTTGTTTACAGTAAGCCGATTCAGAATAAGCCAGCCAATATGATTTTTATTGATTAGTGGAGTAATTAATTAACTGACGGACATTTTGTCGACAATGCATTTAACGCAACTTGTTAGCTCTAAGCCGATTAAAACAGTTTGTCGATTATATAAGTTGAATTAAGAAAACTGTGAAAACAATATGTATGTTGAATAATGGCCCATTCCTTAAAATTCTCTTCCAACATATAACTTCTAACAAACAATCGCGGTCGGTCTGTTGGTCATTCGTACTCAAAGAAACACCTGTGGGTGATACTCGATTTTCTTCACAATTTCTTAATTGCGCAATAGAATTACAATTGTCTATTGTATATATATAATTGAATGCTTGTATTGTTGTATTGTATGTAATTTAGACTATAATAAAGAATAAATCTTCATGTCTTACTCTACACTACGATTGTGATTCACAAAAAGCCTCCTCGATTCCTTTCTTAGGCATACCATCATAATTATAAGTTTAATAAAGAACAACATATCAACTTCTTATGTGGTTCTAATTGTTTTATTCCGTTCAGTTTTGTTTCACTTATTCTAGTAAATGTAAAAAAGGAACAAATGTAATGGCTGCAAAAATGAATGAATCATTGTCAGGGCTGTCAATTTAATGCATGAACTTATGTCCGGGCTGTCAAAATAACGTTGGAACGAATGTCCGGATTGTGAAAAAAATGTGAAAACGATTGTCCGGGATATCAAAAAAACTAAGGAACGAATGTCCTTATTGTCAAAATTAGCGTAAGATAGATTGACCGTGGGAACGAATGTCCGGGAATCGTTTCGTACACGACCGTACACTCTTCATAGGACTACGTAATGACGGAGTTTAATTTTACCAGTAACCGTTGAATACGTTAAATATTTAGCATTAATTTGTTAAAATATTAAACATTTATGGGTATAAGGCACTGATTGAACTGCTAATATATATACAGTATTTAGTTTCTGACAATCTGTTTGGGCAAATAACTTTCATTTTTAACAAAATCTTACATATCTTATTAAAGCAACAGTTGAGTATTTTGCTTTAAATAACTCTAAGAAATGACTATGCAATACCACTACCACGAGAAGACACGGGGGTATCATACATTATGTGGAAATGACCAGACATCCGCAACGTGTGGTTTATGACACATTGCTGTTATTTTGTATATGTCGGCACAGTATCTGATAATAACGAGATAATGGGTTTGTGCTGAACACAGGGACAATTAAACAACAGATATACCAATAAACAAGATTATTGATAGATCTTTGATTAAACACCCCGATAAAAAGGCTCAAACTAACTGTGTCAAAATTTGTGCAAACATGTGAATAAAAACAAGTACTTTAATCAAGAAAATGTATTTAATGTATTGACACTTAAAATGGGAAGTATATATTTACTGACGATGTCATCTTGTGTTGACAATATCGTAACGTAAAAAGCGTGATGGGTTGAAATTAGATGCAGCATTGCGTGGTATTATAAACGGCATCACGTTCCGCCTCGTTCTGGAATTCTGCGAGTCACGTGACTTAGCGCTTTTATCGATTTTGGCTTATTGTGAAAAGGGTCTATTGGCATATGTTGCATTTGTTTATGCAAATTCAATTACATAACAAATATTTAAACAAGCATAAATACTCAAAAAGGAATATACCACTTTGCAACACTTTGAGAAATAACTTTGCACTGACAAGAATGGAATTCATATTTTAGCAAACTTTTTAATGTATCTTAATGTAGACACAAATTCTAACTTGTGAACTGGTAATTCATTTAACTTAAATACATTTAACAATCAATGACCTAAAATAATAAAAAGTATAAATTAAAACTACTTTAAAGGGTATAATCTTCACTAATACGTGTTTTCATTCACAAATATAAACACACATGGGACAAAAGTTTTCATTTTTATACCATTTTTTATTAAACAAGTTCAGGAATCTTTTACACATTTCCCAGAAGAGCTAATAAATCATGGTGTGAAATGACAACCAGTGTCAGATCTATTTTAGCACATGCTTTTTAATGATTCAAGAAAATTAATATTTACGTAAACATCATAATAAAACCAGAAAGTTGTGGGCATTGCATAACATCAGTTGGCATAGCAATGTCATTTACGCAAAATAACACAACGCACATGGTCAGTTAAACAATCAAACAAAAAGTAGTAAATAAATATGTTCAAATAGCTTAATTACACATGTTTAACATAGAAAACAAGGTGTAGAATGTGGAAAATTGCAGAATGCAATTACAATACAACAAAATCTGAAACATATTACTTTAGCTCAAAAATCTGCAAAATGCCAAAACTTTTTCATAAGTTAGCATACAACTCACAATCTTACAAAATATGTCATTTGATATCAAAGCACAATTCTCACCAACAATAAAAATTGAATATGTTGAGAAATGCATGGCCATATCCTTATTTGCCTGAGCACTTTGCCTGCTTGTACCAATGTACCGTTCTACTTTTTTATAAATCAGGAGTCAAAACTCATTTGTCCTTAGTGAAAGTTTTCCTCCACTGACCACTAAGTGTTCAAACACGCGTAACTTGGTTCACACAAATGCTAATGTATCTAGCAACCCACACAAACACGCGTAACTTGGTTCACACAAATGACAAGGTATTTAGCAGCCCACATAAATACACACGTTACTTGGTTCACATTAATGACAATGTATCTAGCAGCCCACACAAACACGCGTAACTTGGTTCACACAAAGGACAGTGTATCTAGCAGCCCACACAAACACGCATAACGTGGTTCACACACATGACAATGTATCTAGCAGCCCACACAAAGACGCGTTACTTGGTTCACACACATTACAATGTATCTAGTAGCCCACACAAACACGCGTAACTTGGTTCACACAAATTACAATGTATCTAGCAGCCCACACAAACACGCGTAACTTGGTTCGCACAAATTAAAATTTATTTAACAGCCCACACAAACACGCGAAACTTGGTTCATACAATGTATCTAGCAGCCCACACAAACGCTCATAACTTGGTTCACACAATGTATCTAGCAGCCCACACAAACACGCGTAACTTGGTTCACATAATGTATCTAGCAGCACACACAAACACGCCGACTTGGTTCACACAGTGTATCTAGCAGCCCACACAAACACTCGTAACTTGGTTCACACAATGTATCTAGCAGCCCACACAAACGTGCGTAACTTGTTTCACAGTTGTGTCCCCTTTGATTGTCTGAAGATGACCAGTCCAATGGAGATGATGTACTTAGGCGCAGGTTGCAGAGAAGGTCTTCCAAGAGCACGGCTATGCAGCTACCCACCCCCTGACAAAAATAAATTAAAGAAGAAGATGCGAAGTTTCATAAAACAAAAATCAAGAGTTTTACTTTTAAAACACATAATATGTGTTAATTAAACTTATGTTCATTGTTTAAAAACTTGAAATGTAACTACCGATACTTTGTGTTATAAGAAATGGAAGAAATATTATAACCAAATTTCATCGATATCTGAACGACGCAATCTTTTGAACTTGGTAAATATTGATGTAAAATTAATGGCATAACAAAAATGGGAAAACTTGGTTGGCTACCAGTTTTTTTCATATTTGAACATATTAAAATTTGCCAAGTCCACAAGAATATATGAATTATTTTTTTAGTATTGACATGAATAATTTGTATTCTATTTATATACAATGTATGTACACTATTTATGAAGTGATTTTATTAAAGCAACCACAGTAAGTTTTGTTAACTGATGAATTTATTTTACTCAATTCAATTTTCAGAATCAGTGGAATTTTCCTTGTGATTGTTAATACAAACATTATTGTTAAACAATAGGCCATGGAAACCCAGTACAAAGATCTTTTCATGGATGCTTTTTCTAAAAAGTGCTCAATGACAGTTTGTTTGCCCAAGCGTTGTGAAATAGTGTGTGTATGACATTACATATGATATGGAATATTATGTGTGAATATTGTTGTTAAATGTTCTATTTATTTAATAAAAAAGAAGATACATATAGGAGTTCATGTAGCAAAAATGAATAAGTTTCAATTACTTAATGGTGATTATGTTGATTGTTAAAATAATATCTCCAGCTTGTTTAAAATCAGTGCAGTCTTTTTAACAACAAGTTGAGTGCCAGTTTCATATGACTAATGAAACATTATGAATACTTTAGAAGTCTTTTTACAATATTCAGGAAATTGCCTATGGCCCTCTTGTGAGGAAGACTTTTTGAATAAGAACAAAACTCGCTATTGTTTTCGATTTATTGTCTGCGTTCATTTTGGTTTTCTTGTTTATGTTTTTTTTCCATTTAATTTCTACTCGCTTAAGATTTAAACCATCAGAACAATTAAAGTGGTTACAACTGTCACATAACTGTTATTTAGTTCAACTGCCTGTGTTTAGTTCTGTAGGCTTGTATTACATGCAGTTGCTGAATTTTTATCGTTGTTTATGCATTTCTACATAAGTGTGTATACAATTAGTTAAAATAATAAAGTTGGAATGCTCCTGATCGCTAAGCGTTTGTGGGCCCTACGTTTCAGACTATGAATTGGCAAAATCTTATCTGCAAGTAATATATTAAAATTGTTAAGAATAAGCAAGTAGAAAATGCGATAATCATTGGACATTTTATGTATCATTTTTGTTATGATTGTAGAATTTTCACATCATAGTCATTCCTTAGGGAAATTAGATTTGCCTGATAAGATTTTAAAAATCACACAAAAAAGAAAATGGACGAGTTAGAATTGTGTTTGATATTCAGAAAAAAATACATAAAACAGCACCCTCTAGCCACTGGGCACTGGCTGCCCCAGCAGGATTTGAACCGCTACCAGGAGACGAAGAACTCCTAAAACCCCACTACACTGTGCCACGAGTAACAGTTATACTTGAACATATCCACATAGTAGCATCCGAGTTGTGCAGGCCACCAGCAGGGTTTGAACTGCCACCAGGAGACACACAAGTCCTTCAACCCCACTACACGATCCACTTCGCCTTGAGGGACTTCGGTAGTTCTGGTCAGAGTATTAATATAACAGTAACAGTACTGAAGCTTTAAAAAACATTCACATGACATAGCAATGATTTTGTGACCATTGTTCTAGGTTATGTGACTTGTACAGTTATGAAGATTATCAGTCTCAACCACATGGCAGGACGGGGCAGCGGATAGCGTAGTGATGAACAATTAAAGCTCGGGGCAAAGGGTAATAGTTAGAGATTTAGGAATTAGTAAAAAGAAAAAAATAATTTCATTCTTTGACATTGATCAATTTTATTATTTGTATAAAAGAAGTTTTTTGAATTCGATCAAATACATTATGTATACTTTATTCTGAATCTGGATCAAGATGAAGTTCTATTCATCCGATCCTGCATGTGATTTCCTATTTTGGTAGCCATAGCTGGTCTGTTGAGTCATGTTTAAAGACAGGGATCCCATCTGGAAAGAAAAAAAAACACCCATAATGGGATTTATTGACTTGTGTTTCTTTATTTACCAGTCCCCAACAGGGGTCAAAATATTATAAAGACATATTATGGGTATCATATAACACTGATCTGCTTATTCAGTGTATATGGGGCTTAGAATTGACAAAGGGTAATAACTTTATCAGCAATTCAACTATATTTAACATTTGTAATTAATGCATACTGCCTACTTCAAAATTTGAAGCCAATCAATATGGTTGTTTTGGAGACAAAAGCATGACAATGGAAACATGGTAGCTGCATAATACTGCATAAAGAGTTATAATAATTGGACTTAAGCTAAACGTTGATATCTACAAGGGGTTGAAAGTTATATTTCAGGCAGGATACAATAACCCTGAAGCATACTATTTTTACATGTTAGAACTTGTAGATAGTATTGTCACAAATGTCCTGACAAGCTTTATTACGATAGTGCAATAAATGCGTAAATAAAGTAAAAGGTGAATATTGACAACGGAAGAAAAACGACAAGGCCATAACAAAATTCCCACTGTGAGCAAGTTGAGCTCAGGTGAGCTAAATGTTGCTTTTCCTCAAGTCAATGAAATATGTATTTCAAGAAAATCTGCCAAACGATATAGAAACAATTGGTTAGAAAAAATAATGATAAAAGCTATTAATTTGCCAAATAACACCTGAAGATGGCATATAGTTCGACATAGTGACTTTTGTGAAAAAAAATGCAATGTCAAACAGGATAGTGCATTAGGTCCACCAACTGCAAGTGGCATACAAGTCTATTTTCCAAAATATTCAACAAATTAAAAAAACAAAAACAACTCAACAAATGTATCACATACTATAACTCTTTTTGAATATGAAGCCTGACAAGTTTTATGTAAATGAAATGACACTGGATGAAGAAGTACAAATGACAAACATACAAATCTTTATCCAAGATTGCTGTCAGCCTGCCATTTCACTTTGAGTCCTAAAAATAATCTTTGAAAAAACACAAAATGAAGATCCTGTTCCGAGAACAAGAAATGCTTCGCATAGTTTCAAATCAACAAAACCAGCATGATGGCTCAAGTATCCAGTATATTTTTTCCAAATCTTACTTTGGAATATAACAATACATATTTGCAAATAACCTGGTTTTGTTTCTTCTTGCAAGGAACTCCTTAAAAATTGTTGTCTTCACATAAAAGTCAACTCCTCTTTACCTGAACAGAATTCCAGACTGTGTTTCATCCCACTAACGAAACATCAAACTGTTATCATGTTGTATTCTTCTATGAATACAAAAAAGCTTTGTACAAATTCATTTCTCTTATTATTGAATTTTAAATATCTAGTGACCTAGTTTACGAAACATGATCCAGATTGAAACATGCTTCAAGGCCATAGTATAATAAGATAATGTTTTTTGTCTGGACAATCATCAGTAAAGTTATTATTAATGCATAATTTTAGGACACAACTTTAATATTTAATATTTATTTAAACACTGTCTTTTTAAAAAGACATTTCTTGTTTCATTTTTTTTTTAAATACAAAAACTCCACTCATTTAGATAAGCTATCAGTTTAAATATTGTGACAATAATAAAAAGGAAGTGACTACCAAGTAATGGCTTAATATACTAGACCGATACAGCTCTTATCTAAATAGCAAGGAATGAAAGTGAACAACATAACTATCGCTTATTGTATTATATCTTGTTAAAATTGTATGGAATCTAAATAGCCTGGAAGATAGTGAACAAACAGACCTATGGGACACTGTATATCTTTTTAAAACTGTAGGAATCTAAATACCCTGGAAAGATAGTGAACACACACTACTATCGCATATGGTAAATCTTGTTAAAACTGTAGGGAATCTAAAAATCCTAGAAGACTAATGAACACACACAACCATCGCATATGGTATATCTTGTTAAAACTGTAGGGAATCTAAAAATCCTAGAAGAATAATGAATAAACAGAACTATCGAATCTTGTATATCTTGTTAAAACTGTGGGGAATCCAAACAACCTGGAATGTAGTGAACACACAGAACTATCGCATATTGTATTATATCTTGTTAAAACAGTAGGGAATCTCAATCGCCTGAAAGATAGTGAACAAAAAGAACTTTAGGATATTTTATAATATCTTTTTAAAACTGTAGGAATTCTTTATAGCCTGGAAGGATAGTGAACACACACAACTATCGCATATTTTATATCTTGTTAAAACTGTAGGGAATTTGAATAGTCTGGAAGGATAGTGAATAAACAGAACTATCACATCTTGTATAATATCTTGTTTAATCCAAATCTTGAAGAAAGTGATCAAACTGAAGTATCCCATATATTGTATAATAGGTTGTCAAAGGGACTTGTTCACAGTTTATCAAAATGAGAATTTTTCAACTTTTTGTCACAGATTCAAGAAATAAATTAACAATGTACATCAGTGTGCGAAATAACACTAATGCCGCAGACTTAAACTGAAAATACACTTTCGTTTACGAAAAATCATCGTTAGAAATTGATAAAATTATAAAGCGTCTTAGACGCGAAACGATCTAAAAATATCGATTTCTTGTGTTATCGTTATATTTTTAACAACGCGTTATACAAAGTATAAAATAAATGGCAACACATGTGAAGACGGATGGTCAGGTCCGCACATAGTGTAGCCGTTAAGACTCAACGACAACCCGAACATAAACTCTGAATTACACACATACGCACGTAAAGACGGATGGCTGAGCGGTTTCTGCGCTTGGCTTTTACTCCATGGGTCAGTGGTTCGAGCCCTGGTGTGGTTATTTTTTTTCCCCTCTTTTTTTCTTTTTATACTTTTATTATTGTTTTTATACTGGAGCAATTTAGTTCCGATGTCAACATTTATCAATTTAAAACATTTAATGACAAACTTCAAAACATGCCAAAATCTGTGAACAAGCCCTTTAAAAGTGTCGGAAATCTGCTTCATCATGTCCGATTATCAAGTAATTAATATATTTGAAATTAAATATTTATTATATGTATTGTAGTAACTATAACAATTTAGCCGTAAATTGTAGGAACACGGATACCACAAAGATCCTTCTAAAAACGTATACCACACAGATCATATTACAATAAGAAAGTTTTTCTTGAACTGTTTTTCATAAATATATAACATAAACCTGAAAATGCATACAAAATGATATATTATAAGCTCCGCCCTTAACGTTCATGGCTTAATTTTACCAGAGGTGATGTTCCTGTGTCAAAGTAATATAAAGTCCCCACACTGATCATTCATTTTTCTACCCGTTAAAACGCGCGGTTGCACTTTAGTTTACTGACAAAATACTTATTTGTTTAAAAAAAACATGATACATATAGAAAACTCTCATGAATTAGCGGGCTCCCCTCTTTATCCCATTTAAAATGGTGAATATTTAAAAAGAAATCCTTGAAAATGTCGCGCTTTTGTTGATAGTTTTCTACCTACACAGATCCTAAAAAGTCACGTGCATGGTTGAGGCACCGTGT
Source organism: Dreissena rostriformis (assembly GCA_007657795.1). Classification (NCBI taxonomy): domain Eukaryota; kingdom Metazoa; phylum Mollusca; class Bivalvia; order Myida; family Dreissenidae; genus Dreissena; species Dreissena rostriformis. The sequence goes on from VMBQ01005758.1 coordinate 61,293, forward strand.
TCAAATTACTAGTATGAAATTGTCCACTTTCTGTCAGTAAAGATAAAGAGGCAAAATAGATCCAAAGCCATTAGTGTTACTCTGTTTTCTGGACTTTTATCATTCAGTATGTTGATGGGTCACTTGATTCCTATACAATCTAATATTACCGGTACTCTATGTTAGAACCGACTTCAGTCAATTGTTGGTTATATCCTATATGCACACACTATGCAAGAAGATCCAATACAAAATACTGTCCATCTAATTCAAACGGTCCCAACTATTGAAGGAAGACGGATTAGAAAATATCTACATTATGTAGCACAACAAAAGGTACAGCGTGTTGATAAAAAGGGGGCAGGGTGAAAAGTGCAGTGACATTTTCTAATAATTTGATAGATCAAATAAATTTGAATAAAGGTATTTAAACCCATTCTATTAATTTGCCGTTGAATATTTGCAAAAAAAAGTCCTTTTCAAGGGATTTTCACTTTTTCGTGGTGACCAGTCCAGTAGGACAGTTGGGAGGGGGAGGCAAAAAGCAAAACAGTAGACGGGAAGAGGTCCCCAATATCTGCAGCTCACTAAGAAGGATTACATAATCAGGTGAGGTAAAACTAGCCCAATAAGTATTTTTTATTTTTCTATATTTAAACATTACTTATTAAAACAAATTTTGTATTTTTGTATGATGTTTATTTATAATCGGTCGGTTGCTACATTTTACACTTACATGCTTTTAAACTGGCTTCCTTATGACAGCATATTTTAACCTTCTCAATTTTGGGCAACTCATAATTGTTATACTCCTCAATTTAAGACTGATTGTACCTTAAATTTAAACTCAATCAATTCTGATTTCAATCTACATAAAAAAAACAAAATGTACTCTTAAATACAGCACATGAATAGGTTATCGATGAATGCATAAACTTATTTTATTCTACAGCATATACTCAATGCTATTCAGACATGTAAAACTCGTATTTCAACAGGTTTGCCAATACACCCATTGTAGTTGGTAATACGATACTGGTACTTATAGGACGTATTTCAGAAGGTTTGCCAATACACCCATTGTAGCAATCGTGTAACATCGACCATCTCCGGATTGGCAATTGCCCAATCGGGATCCCTCAGACAATTCCGCCATAACGGCGATCGTCTCTCGGGTGTTTTTGGTGTAAGGATATGTCTAACGCCTCTAGGTGGAAGATATTACACCGAATATATAGTTCTCAACAACAATAACAATGGCGTCGTTCGAACAATGCATGAAAGTATCATTGACGAAATTGAAAGCGAAGATTGAGCTTAAGCAGCAACAGCTAGATGTTCTTNGAGCAATTTAGTTCCGATGTCAACATTTATCAATTTAAAGCATTTAACTTTAAAACATGCCAAAATCTGTGAACAAGTCCCTTTTAAAGTGTCGGAAATCTGCTTCATCATTCAAATTACTAGTATGAAAAGGTCCACTTCCTGTCAGTAAAGATAAAGATGCAAAACAGATTCAAAGCCATTAGGGTACCTCTGTTTTCTGCACTTTAATCATTCATCATGTTGATCGGTCACTTAATTCCTATACAATCTAATATTACCGGTACTCTATGTTTCAGAACTGACTTCCGTCAATTGTTGGTTATCATATTTACACGAACTGTGCAAGAAGATCCAATACAAAATGTTGTCCATCTAATGCAAACGGTCCCAACTATTGAAGGCAGACAGATAAGAAAATATCTACATATGAAGCACACAAAAGGTACAGCGTGTTGTTAAAAATCTGGAGGGCGAGAAATCTGACGAAGTTCCTGTGACATCTGGTGTGCCCCAAGGTTCTGTCCTAGGCCCCCTATTATTTCTTCTGTACATAAACAACCTACCAGATC
>VMBQ01005759.1:0-22913 GCA_007657795.1 Dreissena rostriformis
TTATTATTATTATTATTATTATTATTTTATATTGTATATTTTGTTACAGGGATGTATCAATTAAAATCCGATACAAAATTATCAGACAAATAAAAATGACTGCTTGTTCATTTCCCGAGCCGAAATATGTGTAGGTAGGCCAGAAGTTCAGTGCAGTTTGGTAGACCAGTTGTTACAGACGGAACAATAAATCTTCGACAACCCGCGGGTAGGAAACGCTGAAAGGCCCCTCCTTATTCTTTTTCTAAAAGACCAGAGATGTCTGTCTACGCTGGAAAGTGTATATTCACTTTACTTGTGACAGTGTGTGAACATTGTGTTTCGTAGTTGACGATTCATTTCTACGGTGGTGTGGTGAGCGTTTTAATTTTGTGTTGTATTTTTAGGAATATATGTTGAGTCCATTTTTTTATTTCAGATATTATTTTCTTAAACAATACATTTAGGAATCCTAACGCTAAAATTAAAGTTGCAAGAACTCTTACCTACGTCCATGCATTTAAGCAAAATCACGTTTACACATCGACTTCTAATCCTTTAAACAATAGATTGCTATGTGTATTTAACAGTTATAAAAACAACTTACTATATTAGGAGTTAATAAAAACCCAGTGTTTATTCTTAGTCCCTAGCAGTGGAGATTAACCCTGTCCTTGATTATTGACAGCTAACTAGGCCGGACGACAGCTAGTAGACACAAAACGACCATACATGCAATTATGTAATGTAAGGAAGTAAATGACGTTTGTCTTACAGGGACTGTAAACCACGAATGACAAAAAAAGTTCTAAAATACCGTATTTTTTTACAATTATTTGTTTATATTGATTAAAATATCACGACTGGTATATTACATTACTTGAAAAAAAAATCATATTTTCAGTGTATTCGGTAATAAAATTTTGCGATGTGAAATCGAAAGTACATCGCGAAAATAGGTTACATAACGATATACACACTATAAAAATTACGCAAGTAGATTGATTATTTTGTATATTAAATATATACAATTCACTACGCATGCACAATTTGCATTCCTGGGTTTTCCACGTGACGATGATGATCAATGTAATTGCGTTATTATTAGTTAACTAGTAGTTAGTTACCTGGTAGTCATACCCAGTAAAAATAAATTAATAAAAACATAAAGTAAAAATATAAAACAACTTTTTTCAAGTAATGTTATATACCAGTCGTGATATTTTAATCAATATAAACTAATAATTGTAAAACATACTGTATTTGAGAATTTTTCTTTTTTCGTTATTCGTGGTTTACAGTCCCTTTAAAACATTTAAAAAGCTAGGGACAGAATTGTCGGCGTTGAGCAGTCTCAAGCCCATGTGTAATGGTGCTGATAAATTGGAGACATGTTGATTGCATATGTCTAATTGTTGATGGAAAATATACTTCTGACACACCAGTACATGGCTTGACGCACACGGAAAAATGGACTGAATTGCAAAACATGCAAACGAATGCATACAGGAAAAACGACATAAACACTAGTATATGCAATTTAGACACACAGATCATCTCATATTCATCATCTTCGCCTGTGGTCCCGTCTGGTACATAGTCCGCCAACCAGCGTGCTCCAGGCATGTGTGGTAGTGCTGAACATATACTTCTGACAAACCAGTACATGGCTTGACGCACACGGCGAAATGGACTGAATTTCAAAAGATGCAAATGGATGCATGCAAGACAAACGAAATAAACACTAGTATATGCAATTTAGACACACATCTCATCTCATAATCATCATCTTTGCCTGTGGTCCCGTCTGGGACAAAGGCCGCCAACCAGCTTGCTCCAGGCGTCTCGGTTCTGTGCGAGTCTCTCCAGCTGCCCCCACGCTTTGCCCATCTGCTAAGCATCTGTATCCATGTCGCGGTGCCAGGTGTTTCGAGGCCGCCCTATCTTCCTCTTTCCTCGGGGAATCAAAGCAAGAGATTGCTTTGTCGTATAAAATGCAACCTTGTGAAGGGTGTGACCTATCTATCGCCAACGTCCCTGAAGGATATTGTCTTCAACGGGCTGCTGCTTTGGTCTTCTTCATAATTCTTCGTTGGAGATCTTGTGTAGCCAGGTAAACACACAGAGATATACCAAATAGTACAATGACTCAGTATTCTTCAAATTCCCCCTCTTGTTTAAAGATGCCCTGAACATTAAAACAATTATAATTGTGCTTGTAATAAATTCATCCCAGGAGAGGAAATAGTTTAGGATAACCTCAATTTCAATTGAAAAGAAGAATCGAATCTTGTACCTTAGGACTGTGTCTTACACGGTGGATGTAACTGACGTATGCGGAAACTCTATTTGACGTCTTTCCGTTAATATATTTGCTTAGGATCATTCAGTAAAAACGCGTTGTTCAACCGAACCAAATCGCAGAAAGGAATGTTATGCTAGATCGAAGTGGCGATTAACAATAGGATGAATGAAAGTAAACTTAAAATTAACTCCTATAAAAAGAGTTTCATCAAGTTAGTAGCCAGTGTGTTGACCAATGCGTCACCACATCATTATATTTATACCGCAAATAACAACAATAACAGTCAATATATATACATTATCTGACGGGCATTTTTGAACGAATCACTGAATTTCAAAGAATACATGAAAAGCAAATACAGAACTGCTTTGATGAACTGTTAGCAAATAAAAGGCATCCGCAAATACGTAACACAAAAAGTCTTAAATCCTGTCCGTATCGTTATCTCGCATGATGTTCCCAAGTGTAATCTACGCAGTATGCTGCGGATTTAGAAACTGTCGGTAAAATTCGTTCTGAAATGATTCATTTATTTTTTTTGCGTTTTTTGAATTTCATTGGTTATTTGTGGAGATGATAATAGAATTAAAAATAATGACATTAATGTATAACTGTTCTCGAAAAAACGTACCAGTCTACCTGAAGGAACCGTTATCGATGCATGAACCAAAACGCAATCTGAGATCAGCTGACCACACCAAGTTAAACAACTGCGTTCTATTGAATAAATCTAAACAGTTATTTTTCAGCTAAGGTCAGACTGAGTGTCCGAAGCTGTGGAATGAACCTCCAATAGCGATACGGAAAACAGATACACTCGATAATTTAAGTAACAAACTAAGACGTTTTTAGTTAGGGAGCTTTACTTACATTTTTGACATTTATATCGATTTGCCACAGAAGTAAAACTATTATAGTGAAATATCATGATATAAGATGGTATATATTAGAATTACAAATGTTAAACGGTAATCATGATGTTATTTATAATTTGTTCATTTTTTTAAACTTTTTTTTACTATCCTATATAGTATGTTTTGGCGGCATCATTTTCTTTTATAGAAATAACATTTATGCTGTATATGAATCTTGTGTGTGTACGCATTTTATGTTCTTTCATTTATTGTATTATTATAGTTTTATTGTTTTAAATGTTAATATTTATAATTACTTTGCTAATATTTATCTGAAATATGATAAATGTTTGTAGCATTAATGTGTTATGTACAACAATGAATATATTTCAATAAGACGGGCATTTCATCAAATAAAAACGTTTTATATGTTATGTTTGGTAAGAGAACAATAGGAAAGACCTGAATTAAAAAAGCTCGCATAACAATAACAAGATACGGGTTTACACAAGTAAACTGCACGATCATGAACAAAAATTGGAGTCAAAGGGGTAAAACTGCGCCAAATCTACATTTAAAGTTCAATAAGAGTTTTCTCCCATGTTCCATAAACTTTTTTTATCAATCGGGGGGAAAAAAGACAAAATAAGATATGTTTGAAATTCATAGCAAATTTTAAAATATTGAATAAGTGCACACACAAAACATTGGCTACAGTAATGATATTATTTGAATAAAACTGTCCCAAATTTAATATAAATTTCATGAAACAGATAAGTGCAAATGATTTATTCGACTGTTCAAATGTAATCACTTCACACAAAATAAACTTGCATCTTTCAAGTGAAGAATGATAAAATGTATATGCATTATTCACATTAACTGATACATATATGACAATATATTTATTTATTTTGAAATTCAAGTACCGTTTATCATCGAAATTGCCCAAATAAAGTGGACATTTGTCCTTTAACTTGTTAGAGAAAGGCTTGAAACATAGATCTATTACAGAAAAAATGACAATGAGTTTCACGATTTCAAAACATTAATAAATATCATATTCGGTATCAGTCATTAACAAATTAATATAACCATTGGCCAGCATGGCAGCACATTTCACTTAATGAAAAAGAGAAATGTAAATACCTGAAAATGCACAATTAATGTGTGTTCGTTTATATACAAATGCCATAACATTCGACTTAAAAGGTTACATGCTACCATTACAAGTCACAAAACACAAAACTCGAAAATCTTAAAATTTTAGCAAAACGAGATTATTAAACAAAACAAAAAGAGGTATTATGGTAATGTTTATTACAACTGGATTTTGTTATTGGTCGGACGGAATGCCCGTAATTTTGTCTTTTCAAACCGAGTGATTGTCGGACCGGCAAAATCGAAAATATTATTACCACAGAAATCGATTTGATTAAATATTATCATATCATCAAATGTCAATATCAATCTCAAATTACTCGCCGAAAATTATCGGTTATGAAGTGTAAGCACACCAACAAACACAAGTTTAGCTGACCTTGAGCACAATGTTTTTGTTATGGTTAGGGTTATGTTTTTTGTTAGGACAAATGTAATCAAAATGAGAATCTAACTACTTGACACAATTTATTTTATTGTTATCTTTTAAAACTTTAAATGATTAAAATGTGACGCCAGTTTCATCAATTTAATAGCGAGTGTTGTGTTGCATGGATATATGTATTGTACTGGAAATTTGTCACTTTAGGCATAAATAAATGACAAGTGTATGGTGTTCTTATAATATGTATGGAGTGTTATTGCATGCATACTGAAAATGAAATGTATATGAAATTCAGTGAAGGTGATTAATCTGTAAACAACACATTCTCAGACATCAAGTCAAGAGGAATGCCAATGATTGCAATATAGGTTCAGACAGAAACAATTCAAGAACATTCTTATTCTTAAGTCTAAAACAGATAAAATGAACATTTGACCTGAGTTTCAGTTGAGTCTATATGGTGTACTTACATCTACATTGATGAAGTAGTTGAATGAGTCTGTATGCTGTTCTTACATCTACATTGATGAAGTAGTTGAACGAGTCTATATGTTGTACTTACATCTACATTGATGAAGTAGTTGAACGAGTATATATGGTGTATTTACATCTACATTGATGAAGTAGTTGAACGAGCCTATATGTTGTACTTACATCTTCATTGATGAAGTAGTTGAACGAGTATATATGGTGTACTTACATCTACATTGATGAAGTAATTGAACGAGTATATATGTTGCTTGAGAAGTCCCTTCACCTTCAGACATGATGGAAGCAGTTTTCATTTTTCCTGAAATTATTGATATACAGTTGATAGGAAAAGTAGATAAATAGAAGTAATAATCAATTAACTTTATACATGAAACAAGTGTAGCATCTCTTTTATCATACAGTGTTTAATAAATTGAGCCATCAAAGCTTGGGCTTCCAATAAACAAGAGGGCCATAATTGCTCATCTGAGTGCAATGTACACCTGTGACCCTAATCATCAAGACTGGATGAAAAATGTGGCTCTTGAGTGGTTGACGAAGCACACCGAACACTGCACGACAATGAACATAGCGTGATCCCAATAGCTCACCTTGAGCACTTTGAGCTCAGGGCTGCTAAAAAGCTTTTGAGCAGTAAGGTAGGTGAGGATAAAAGTTATCTCCCAAAATTAAGTTATTCAATAATTAAAACTCATTTTATATTCGTGTAAGTTTAAATTTTAAGTTTAAACCTATTTATTTAAGCTTGATTGCATCGAAAGCCAAAGATTAATTGAAATGCTCTCGAGTCCATATCCTGGGTTGAACCACTACTTGGTGTCTTTCAGGGAGATCTAAAAACGCTCTCAACGATGTGTTAATGGTGTTCCGCTTTAATGCCCTGTCAAAATTAAGACGACCTTAGGATCGGCCAGTTTTTATAACTGACATTGTGTTTCAGGGCCATATTCAGGCGTTGCACGTCACATTATTAGTCAATTTAAGAGCCTGTCTCTAGAAACAAATCGCGAAAATATGTAATACCATCATGTATTTTATGTTTGAAAGAGCCAAATATTGACAAGATTAGCCTACCTCTATTTCTTTACCAGGTGCAGAAAGGTTTTCAATGTCTATATTCTTCACGTCACCCATTCTTCACCGCTATAATCGCTGATGTAACCGGCTGAAAATTTCAATTGCATGGGCGCCGCCATTTTAATTGAGATTTTTACAAACAATATTTATCATGTAAATTGACAATATATTGGACAGGCTGTTTTCTGAGTTCATAGTTTCTGTGAATAAAATGCGGAGAAAAGTAACATTGGCAACTTGCACATTGAGCCAATGGGCAATGGAATTCGAAGGAAATTTGAGAAGTTTTGGGTTAAACAAGTACATTTTGGTCATTCTACATTATTAAGGCTGTTTAGGTTAAGATGTTTGACCGTTTTGACTTTCTTGTAAAGTCTCATCAAGCCAAGGGGTTTTAACAGCATCATCATCATCATCATCATCATCATCATCATCATCATCATCATCATCATCATCATCATCATCATCATCATCATCATTATCAGCATCTCCTTATAAATCTTGTTCTTCTTCTTCTTCTTGAATGATTTGTTAATAATTTTTTTATATTCATAAAATAAGAAAAAATAGATGTGTTACATGTATTTTGCAAAACCAAAACAATACCTGAATATTTATTTAATTCTTTAAATGTTGTACACGTTAGTTCAAGTCTGGTGTTCATTCCAACAAAATGTAGAGCAAATCTCTGTTAATAGTTTAATCATTCTTTCAGTTTTAACATTCTCAAAACAGTATTCCCTGACAGACAAACTCTGGTAGAAATAACGAGTTTTAATTGTTACAAGGATATATTAAAGCTAACCTAAATGTCAGTAAACTACTCAGTACATCATTGGTCACAGAAATATTCATTTTGTTGGAGTCCTTGATTTTTTAATGGTCCACCTCACTAAAATCCTGATTGTCCACCGTCATTAAGCACAACATGTGGTAGGACTCTGTGAATATGGTCGATGTATTTGGCACAGTCTTCCGCTGTAAGGTTTGTCCAAAACTCTGTAATTCCATCAACAAGTTGAGCCTTTGTTCGGGGCTTCACTTGTCGCTTTAAATAATCCTTTAATGTGGCCCAAACATTCTCTANAAGGGAATACTGAAAACACAAATCCTTTCATCCTTGCCAAATGAATTATCAGATGGCTTATATTTTATTTAATTTTAAATTAATAATTGCAACCAATTAAACAACCTACTTAACAGTTAAATGCCTCGGACCAATACAAATTCAAGGGGAGATAATTCTGGACTTTTTACTCTGATGTAACCCATTTTCAATATGGTTCGAGTCCTCATTAATATAAAGACACTGTACAAGTTTGAAAAGAATTGGATGAAAACTGTGGAGTTTATCGTGTAAACAAGAAAAAGTGTAACGCACGCATGCATGAACGCACAGACGTCTGATGTAAGAAGTTATTTTAATCAATTTCTACCAATAATGGCCACATTGGCCATATCAGTTATTTAACTAGGCCGATTGTGACTGGGTTGATCAGGATCAAACAGAGTTTGTTTTCAGGCCCAGTAGCACTGATTTAGTCCAAGTATAAGTAATGACATTATGTCAAAGGGACCTTGTAAGTTGTATACTTATTAAGTTAAATCTGGTAATGTTGCGCGTCCAGTAATGTTGTGCACTCCGCAGTCCGCATACTTACAATACATTCGAAGTGAATCACAAATTCCCTGCAGTCTTGAGCGTTTTCATACTTTAAATTAAGAATTCATAAGCCCAACGTGTAATTTAGCATTCCATTGCACAATATGAATATCCAATCATTTATGGTATTTCTTGTTGTTGTTTTTGGCCATTGAAAATATATCACATCAGACGACATTGTCATCATTTCCCGAAATTCATTCAAACCACATTTGGTATGATCTCCACATGAGCAATGGCCTTGTTTTGATATTTTCGATATTTTGAGCCTAAATGAGGTCATTTCACCAAGTGCGCAAGATTAGCGGACACTGTGATAGTTTGAAAATGAGGTGGGTCATGTTTGTTTTGAAATCAAATCGGACAGTTCTTCACTGAATTAATCAGATATTTTTGTGTTAATTAGCACATGAACTTCTTATTTTCATAATAAATTAAGATATTATGTTGTCAATTTATAAAAGAACATGTTTTTAAACCAATTGACCCTTAACTGCGCAAGATTACCAGACAGCATCGTATTACTATACACACTAGAAAACATGTTAAATTTGTAACATTAAAAACATACCTGTAAAAATTACATCTAGGAATTCTTCTCTTGTCCGCAACATTTCTAATGCAAAATGCCTCCTCACAGAACAATTCTTGACGCTTATAAGTTGGCAATAAGAAGCTTGTTTGTAGGTCCACCCAAGTTTTTTTCGTATTACTTTAACAGTCGCAATGGACAAGCTTATACCAAATACGTAAAGGATTTTGTCTTGCACTTCAGAGGCAGTAAGTTCGTTATTTTTTCTGTACAAAAAGTTCACAAACTCGTAATGTTCATTTTTCACCTTAATTGTTCGGTGGGTGGGGCGCTGTCGTTCCGAACGCAGTCTCGCGATTATTTTTCTAATTCCTCTGTCCGTAATTGAATACGAATGTTCCAATCTCAATCTCTTCGCAATCACCACTGAATTGTATCCAGCAGAAAACAACTTCTTTATTTTTGATAGTAAAAACCTCGGAGTTCTGTAAGGCATTTTATAACAAAATTTGGGGAGTTTTCTTTGTTGTTGTTGTTAAACTAACTTCCGCCAATTGCTTGATTTCCTTTAAACTAAACCGAATAAAACATCCACGGATACTTTGCACTATTAGTAGATTGATAATTTCCTTATATTTGAGGTCTTCAACATTTGGAATTTTATATAAAAGATATTATATATTATAAGCATATTTTAGAACGAAGTTAAGATGGCGGCGTTTACGGTAGCTCGCGATAATAACCCCGCCTTTTCACCCCTACGCATGCGCAGTACTAGCAAAAGCTTGCATTCTAAACCCCGCCTTTTCACCCGCACGCATGCGCAGAGTGCTTGCATTCCTATTCAGCCCTAATAATCCCTAGTAACCCCATAAAATCCCTAAAAAAAACCTAGACGGGATTGTTAGAGGTTAACCCCTAAAAAAACCGGAGTGTAAGAGATTAACCCCCAAAAATATTCAACCCTAAACAACCCCTTATTTGCGGAACAAAATCCCTAACCCCACTGTAGGTATGTGGCAACCACTGACAAAAGTTATGGGACTTTGAAACGCATACCTCTCATTTTGCCTTTTTACTCTTTTCAATGTGCAGTACTGCTTCTATTTATTCGTGTTGGGCAATATTCTTGTTAAATAACTGTTTCCCCAGCCTATTCTTTCCTATTACAAAACTGTGAATGAAAAATTTACTTACATAAGTGTATCATAGATACACAAAATCGTAAATATCAACTTTTTCATAGCAAAATTACGTCTCCTTGTTTGAATCCCGCTATTTATTTGAATTTTGTTTTTCTTAAATCTCTGCAGACAAATCATGTTGTTTACTTAAAAAATGTCGTGATACGGTAAGAGGAATTTACTTCTTAATTCTTTTGTCAGTTTTAGTAACAAATACAGACATTATAATGTATCTGTTGAAAATGAGATGAGAGATAATTAAGCTGAATTTATGATGTTCTATCTACAAGTAATGTTTTTATACTGCAGGGCTTGTACTTCTTTATTCTTTATCACTGCTTTCATTTCAGAAAATTGTCAATGTAGATAACAGAAAACAACTTATGGAAAGAAATTTGTCTAGAGATTCTGTTTCTTTTTTTCTAAAGTGTTATAGTAGTTGGATTTACTGGTGCCCGTATACATTCGTCAATATTCCCTTAATTATCTCCTAAAAAAATTAAAGAACTTAAAATTTTCTAAAATATTTGACTACTAATCTGCCCCAAAATTGCATGTTAAAAAACATGGAACACACAAAGTCACCAGTTGTTTACCAATTTAAAATTCAAAAGTGGGTGCTGATGACGATGACAATCAGCCCTCTACAGGCGTATCTCATTAGATGCTCCCAGTAGCCATTATCTGTTTCCAATGGAAGGTAACTTTTTTGTGACAAAAGTATTATCAAAGCCAAGGGTTGCAAGCTAAGATTAAGTCAATATATTACAAAATGCCCCGAAGAACAAATGAAAATTGCAGCAATTGAAAAGTCTGATAAACGGATGCTTTGTAATGTTCAGGATCAAGACCTTATTGCCCGTGAATCAATGTACCATTTACCTACAAAAGAAATTATACATGATCTAGGACATGCAATAAAAGTAATGAAGGTTCAGAAAAAACCATTAATCAATCTGTGCATACCGAAGCTTTAAAGTTCATAACGTTTCATGTTGAAGAGCATATTGTACTAGCACATACTGTGAAACAGCTTACAATCCTTAAGGAAAGATACCATAGCTAAGTTCTTGAATACCGCCCTTCTGTATGTAATTTAAACTATAAAAACCTATAAAATCAAAGATAAATTGTAAAAAAAAGATTTCAGACGAAAATCCGATTGTGACAGCCTGAATCTTCAAACACAACATCCAAACTAGTGTATGGGGCTGATGTAGTGTGAAGGGCTATATAAATGTTTTTAAACTTGCTGCATCTGACGAAAGGCGACTTTGAAAAAGTGTGATGATACTACGCAGATATATTCTGGAATCTCGCCAGAATTCATATTTTATGGCATAGTCACTCTGAGCAAAATGGACACTTTTGTGTCTGTTGACTGTCCATCATCTTACAGGAAATGCAGAACTGGTCACACGGTTGAACCGCAATGGTCATGCACAATCATATACAAAGATAATTGAGCTTGAAACATCCATGTGGAACGTGGCTATTAATTCCGGAACAACACCATCCAAAAACGTTTCAACTGAAAACAATAGTTTGTACTTTTGTTGAGATAACTTTGATTTGAATGACGAAACACCGCCTGGTGCTGGTAGAACACATTCCACACAAGGCATTGTGTTGCAAGCGACCTCACACTAATTCGTCGCACGATGGGTCATCTCAGGTTCCCAGGACAAAAGATAGAACAGTCACACCAAAGGAGTTATATATGAGACCTTGCTATACAAAGCCAAAAGTTGAGCCAAATTTAGTAATTCTTACAAAAAGACCTGAGTTTGACTTCAAATAAGTGGATTTCAACGCATTTATTTGGTTTGTCTGCAGGGTAATTGACAATTCCTTTGGGAATCAGAATGTTTCATCAATTTACGGTAGGTTATCAAAACCTGATTGGCAAACAAAAATTCAACAAACCTTTGTTGAATATATGCCGCCTATGAATGTTTCCATAAGCGAAAATTCTTCTGTGCATCATATACTTGATACATAGGTTTCTGCCAAAATAAAAATAGGCCAAACATACACAGTTGTCACTTTTGATTCAACTGTGGCTAAACAAGCATATTCATTGTGCTGGTAATTTGCTGAACAGAACAACAACGTGATTTGAGAACTGACAAATAACCAGAAAACTAAAGGACCACAAAATTGATTTTGTACAATACCATAATTGTAAGATCACAAGATACAGATGTCTTAGTGCTGGACATTGGACACAAATTAGGCGTTCAATCCTTTTTGTCACCAGAACTGAAAAAAACGAAGACTCATTGACATAGAAAAGATTGTTAAAACAAAGGGAAAGGACTTATGTTCAGTGTTACCTGCAATTCACTCATTACTAATTGCATTACTGTGAGCGCATTTGTGAGAAGGGGGAAAGTAGGTGAGGTCCAGTAAACATACAAACTTAATGCGTACCTTTGCCGAGTTGGGTGAAATTCAGGATTGTAGCAATCACTTGGTAGCATATATAGAGCATTTGGTATGTCATATATATATACGAAAAGCTGCAGTATTTAGATGCAAATAAGCTCGGGTTTGATACATTGTGTAAGATAACTGGGATAGAAGGTAATAGGTGCTCTTAACTCATGCAAAACCATTAACTTGAGTTTGCTTCCTCCATGTATAGCAAAACTTAACTTGCACACCAGATGTGCAAATTACCAAACACATATTTGGTTATACACCTATGAAATGTATCCCTGCATGCCTGATGTTCAAAATAATGGCTGGACACTTGGTGCAGATTGAATATGGGTGTACCGATAGTCATATTTTCCCCAGTCAGTTAGTGTACATACTTTGAACAAACTTGAAAGAGGATAAAATTGATCAGGGTGAGGATGATAGTGATGATGGAAATGAAATAGACAATGTGCTTACTGAAGTTCTTGATGATGAGTGATATAACTCCTGTTTTGTAAGTATGAAAATAGAAAAAAGGCAAACCATAAGTTAGACTTTGATTAGAAAGTTAAATAGAAATTCCAAGAAAAATGTAGTCATGTATTTGTGGTATGCAAAACATGTTGCATTCGTTAGAAACAATAGATGAGTGAATTGTGTTCATGTAATTTCTTCATAGAAATTCTTATTCCTTTTCCACGCTTGCCACGAGTTTTACATATCTACAATTTCTAATATGTGCTGGATACACTCACACCCTGTTGTCGAAAGCAAGCGCCAACTCTGAAAATGTGTCACTTATTCAACCCATGAATATAGTTCAACCACTCAGTGATGTGTCGCCTACGTCACGAAACAAGGTGCAATTTTTTACTGGTTCTAAGAATCGCGCTTGGAGTTTGTTACGTCACCAGCAATGACACTCTGGATCAGCAGACGATTTATTTCATACATCTATCTTGCGGAGGAGTCCGGCGTTAGTCGATGTATCACGATTGCAGCAAAGACAGCCAATCCGACTGGTTGGTAAAATTTGTTTTAAAGTTAAATAATCTCTCGAAGTCAAATAAACATAAACTAGTCCGTACTTTTTTTGTACATATTTCTAGTTTCGTGTTCATTTTTAATCAAAGTTTTACATATACGAGGTCCGACAACTTCGCAAATATTATCGGACCTCGTCAAATGTTATCGGATTTGTCCGAGGTCTTTCGCATGGGTTTCACTTATAATATATTTACTGTTTGTCGAGTGCTTCTTTGGCTTGGTATCTCGACACGTTGAGATCGCATTTCCTGATTTATTGTTAACGGCGTCTTGGGCCTCTGGGAAAATGTGTAATTATGATTGAAATATTGATACGGTAGTTTTCATTTAAAATTTAACGAAAAAGAACCCAACGGTTTACTTTGCAAAACAAGCTTTGTAACATATTGACAATATGACGAACCATATTTCGTTTGAACAAGATAATTTATATGGTCACAGCAATTCCAATACGTTCATGGCAATGGATCAGTTTAGTATTGAACGAGTAAGTTCTTGGTTTGACGAATAGTAGTAGTAAGTCGCATCACGGTATATTATTGACATTATTGAAAAAAGTATCATACCAAAGTCGACTCAAAGCATCTATAGTTGTAATTAGGGACTTTGCTATGATTAAAAAAAAGATAAAAAGAGTTTAATGATGTATTGAAATCATTTACAAGCTTGACATTTTAAGTCTTTATCAATCTTTGAGATTCAAGTTGGTAGAATAAATCCGTATCATGTTTTTTCCGAACACGTATTACCATACCAGCCGGACTACATTTTTAGGCATACGATGAAGTCACTAAAAAAACTAGTGTACTTTCCTGTATCACTATAAACGAGTTCGAAATTTGTTAAGAAAACAGAGGCGTTTAACTAATTAAAGGAATAGTACGACAGTCGATGGCTAGAGAAGTATGTTTCAGCTTCGTTTCTTGCGATATTTCGCATCAGACATCTCGTGTGATACGTCATATGCCACTCGACTGATAAATACTAATGGAACAATCCACTATAATATTCCGTTAAGACTTATATATGAAACCAATTTAATTATTTGTTAAGGTCCTTTGGACTCATATTACAGTACCAATTTCCCCGGCATGGATGTTGTCTTTTTCTTCCCATCATGGTTGATTTGTTTGTCAATATAGATCGTTAACTGATAAATGTGTAATTACTTTGTATACTTGTAGATAATAAAACATGTATTTGGATTACAAAAACCGTACCTGTTTCATGCTGACTTGAAAAAAAAAACACTATAATAACACAAGCGTAAAACTGCTCTTAAGATTCTAGTATGATGCATACAACAGTTCAAATAGTGTATAAGCAATGGTAAAAGAGAATCATACGCCGTTATAAAAAGTAATTTAAACATTGATTATGTCGCATAAGTTTGCTTTTAATTTAAAATGTTATTTATAATAATATTTCACAAGATGGCAAGCCATGTCGTAAGTATCAAATATCAGATCGTCGTTGTGCATCAAAATCTATTAAATTCGTCAGAGAATAGGTTTTAAAACTGTCACTTTATAAAAAGAAAAGTGCTATAAATATTGAAGCTTTTACAAGGACATGGGTCTAAATGTATGGCCATTATCTGTTTAAAGTTGAATTAATAAATAAGACAATGATACGCCCTTTTCGGCGCTAATGCATGGACAATTTTGGGAATCTGATGGAAATGTAGGACATTAGTATGTTTTATATGTTATTTGACCATATTCGGCATTACAATAAATCAGGAAATGTCTCGCAATTCAGAAGGTTTAAAATTGTATCGATGTGCGGTCTGCATCACCCTGTATTGTATGAGGCTATACGGACTTTTGGATGGTACCAAGTGCCACTCCTTGTGTTGTTTATAGATATACAATATTCTTAAATAACTTCATGTCAATTTAAGGGATACTCTCTTGTGTTTTGTTTTATATACCCAATGAGCGTTGTTTTTTTAAATCTATTTCTTGAATAAAAATATTTCGATCACTTTATTATGCTGAAGGAATATAATTATTTGCTTGTAAGCATTTTCATCATACAAAAGAAGTGACTTTGTTACATTAACAAACATGTTAAATAACATTTAAGACGCCAATCATTAACATACTGGGCATCTAAAATGAAATCAAACACTTTTGGAGCGTCTGCTACTGCTTCTTGGCGTCAACATATCCATTATCGTTCGACCGCAGCGACATCTGTATAAGTCCAGTCGATTTGTGCAGATTTTCACCAGAATTGTTCAAAAGCATGAAATTTTGCAGAATACTAGCTAAGAGCATACTGAACAATATAACATATGGACCCACTCTCAAACATTTGCATACAGGGGTATGGCGGCCATTTTGAAATGGCGACTGTAAAATTTCCAAAAAATAAATTAAAAAATTTATCAAAATTATATTAGTGTATCAACTGACCTGAATATTGTATTTATCATGCAAATGACCCTATGAATGTTATCCAAAACTAAATTTCAAATAAATATGATCAAATTAAATGGCGGCAATCTTGAAATATGAAATTCTTGCCACATTTGTCAAAATCAATGAAAAATATTATATTAAACTGTCTTGAACATTTATAACGATCCATTTGAAACATACACTGCAAACATAATAACAATAGCAAGTGATTGGTATAATTTGAATAGTTTTTTAAACAAATTTAGGTTAATTAAGAGTTCACTATCCGTAAACAACACAGACCACATGTACATGATCAAATAAACATTTATTGTCAAGTCCAAAGTAAAAGTAAATGTATTCAATCCCTATCACATTGCCCTCCACATTATATAGAGCTGTGCAGCTTAAAGCTGCTTTAACACACTTGCAACGTCTATGGCAGCAATTTACACGTTTGCATCCACATCTGATGTGTTCAGCACAATACTCGGAAGCTTGCTGTAAGGTCGTCCAGAAAGGTTCCAACTTTCCATCTATATTGCGCTTCAAACCCCAGGAGCTAGGTGGTTGGGGCTCTTGTTGTTTGTTAAGTGACTGTCCCCAGCAAAATCCTGCCCGGTAAGCCGCTCTCTTGATGTGTTGGTGTAACGCGGCAGAGCTTGGTGGGATATTATCGATTGCTTGCCCTTTTCGAGTAAAAAGATCTTTTCTTGCCTCATCTACGGTTATGCACTAACTGCTCCTGTCATACAACAATACAACAAAACGTTCAATGTTTGAAGTACATTCATTAATGCTATCGATATCTCGCGTATCACGCAATGTTTCGTTTTGTCGTGTAGTTACTTCATCAAAGACGGACCATGTTTCCCATGCAGTCTTCTTTTCACGATTACATAAGGATGACACTTAGTCAAAGCCGCTAAAGGCATGGAAGAAAATAGGTGCACTGGACTTGGAAGGTCCCAAATTGGCAGCGATTTCATGAACTGGTATGTATCTTAGATTTTTACCGACTCCAAATGCTATCCACAAGGTAAGTATGCTCAGTGTATGCACAATCGATATTGCAATGGCAACAACATCAGTATCTTCGGTTCTGATCATTATTTGACGCATACCAGTTTGTACTGCATCCTTTACGTGTAACATAATGCGCGTGTCTGCATCTTCATGGTTACACGGTTATATTTGACTTGTATCCTTGCATACAACTTCCATTCCGAGTGTCGAAACCACTTTCTTGTCATCGGGTGCGTTAAATGTCGATAACTGTTCTGCTAGATAGGTAAATAACTCCGTCTTATTGTCATCAATGCGAAGAAAGGATTCCCAGTTTCCTGGAGTGGCTGAATCTGCCTGAACACGTCTTCTTATTCCTTTTCCACGCTTGCCACGAGTTGAAGCTTTTAAACTGTCTTGGCGATATTCATCCCATACACCAACAACTCGGCTTCACGTCTTCAATTAGTTATCAATATAAGGTAGAAAAAGTTTTCGGCATTATCTTCGAACGTCTTGCAGAATTTTGGCTTCAGCATATTGACAATTACAGCTCACAATAAGATCAAAGCTTCTATCTCAGGACTTTCAGTTTGTGATGTGATGATCTTCTCTAGAGGCACTAAGAAATCTGACTTTGAATTGAGTCTCAACTGTCCGAACTGTGAAAGAGAATGTGGATACGCTTGATTCTCATGACGAAATAATTCGTCAAGATTACCGTCACTAACCTGAAAAGAGACATACAACTGAGAAGATAACGAACACATTTGTTTCAGTGAACTAATTTGCTGTTTATCCTTTGCGACAACCTTGGATTCTTGACTACTGAATAGATGTAATTTGTTTTGTTTATGGGATCAGAAAGTGGTTTAGTTCGATTATCCAATCTGTCCCGTATATATTCCTGGTATTGATTCTTCCCAATATGTTCAATATTTCGTATTGTATTTGCAACCTTCGGATCAGCAATGTCACGCGTGCCTAGGACTAAAAGATCCTCACATTCTTCCAAAAATGGATTACAAATTTCCCCAAGAGGATTTGTCATCGCTTAGACTTGTTTAACAAATACATTCTGATTACTTTTTACTTGCTCATGGTGTTTTATGTCCGGCACGTTAGTTTGTTCTCGCTTGATACGTTCTTGTGAAATCTCAAACTCATTGACCACCCGAGCCATTTCTGGACCACATACCATCCATCGTAGAAGTTGAGATGCATTCTCTGTTAGCTCGATAACTCCACCTTCTCCCTTCACTAATTTATTGTTTACTTCATGAGCATGGTCGATAGCTATTGCAGAAAATGTGTGGTGAGTTTTTGTACAACAAAATGACCCTTCTTGAATTCTGTTGCTATTCTTGGTGCTACGCCGCCCAATGCTATCATATCTCTCACATGAAAAGGGAGCCAACGAGAGTAATTTGAATGGTCCAAAGCGAAGAACCAGGTAATTAACATGGTCATAGATTCTTTATACAGTTCACAATTTCTCTCTCGTAGAGACCTGACAAAGATAAGAACTATCAACTTACTTGAATACCGGGACGGCATCAGTCTCAGATCGTAATGCATCAATATAATCTACCAATTCGACAAGAACGAGTCCATGAACGACCGATTCCTGACGTTTCTCATCGGTTTTTGGAACATGTTTTCGAGTCCTGTTATAAAGATTTATCAAGCAGGTCATATGATATTTCGCCTCCTGTGGTATTAGATCATCAGCACTTAGTTAAGCTAAAAGAACTGTATCTTGTAGTTCTAGTTCACTTTCCCGTACTCGTCTGTCTATCATGAATGTTGATGCCTCATGAAGGTCTCCAGACTCATCACCACAAAAAAGCATCCGGGCATCATTGTTTTCGTTGAATAACCACAACTGCGTCTGGTTAGTTTACTTGCATGTCCAGATTGTGAATCTCCAACAACATCAGATGTTTGTTTCTTTTTTTCTTGACGTGATATCTAAAGATCAGAAAATAAGTTTGTGCACGTTTTATGCCACTTTGCCTTGTGGTTTTGAAGTATTGATGCAATGTCATTTCCTTCATCCGGTTGCTGTAAGTTAAGTTTTACAGGGAACCAGTTTATTGCTTTACATCTTTGTATAATAGTTTCAAATGAATAGTAACCAGCTCCAATATCTACATCAGTTCTTTTCGTATTAGCAGGACATTGTAATTCCTCGTGTGTTCTCTCATGAAAAATCAAACATTCTTCCCAATCGAATGGATCAGTGGGTTTTTTGGTAGGTATATCATGAACATCTACAAGATTAATTCTTTCTGCCATAATGTCTTTGCAAGTCACATGTTTTTCAAATGCAAGAAACTACTTGGATGAACCTGCAATTATAAACAAAAATGCATAACATACTTTTATTTACCGTATTTTCCGGTGTATAAGACACAACTTTTTTCTACAATATTTGTACCCGCGTCTTTTTAAACGATGCGACTTTTCTGTGTACAAAATCCGATTTTTTGAAAAATATTTTCACCACCCACATTTTGCAATAAAATCACCAAAAATGTATGCAATTCTATCAAAATAAAAATATTTACCATGTGACAATACTATCCAAAATTGGCCATATGCATTCTGTATCATTTGTCAAACTTATCTGTGTATTTCGTAGACACCGTTTAAATGTCATTGACAATAGGGAGTGTTGTAATACTCTTTTGACGTGGCTTACGTCATTTGGATAGACCAGTATTGCTCTGTTTTAAGACTCCCAGTTATTAACACAAGCATGTGCTGGAATGACATACGTTGCGAAGGCAGTTGCTAAGGGCGTAGCGTGAATTACTGCAGAACATTTTAGTTTGGCAACCAGAATAAATATGTGCATGTGTTGAGTTGAAAAATGACATAGATAATGTGTTAGGATATACATTAAAAGTAATATGTAAGCGTTTGTAATTTTAATGAAAAAAGATNAAAAAATGCTTTTTCTTTTTTGCAATTTCGAAAAATGTAATTGTCAAAATGGCCGCTTTTCAAGATGGCCGTCGTATTTTCGCCAATTGAAGAAGTTTATTGATTGGGGGATAATAATAGAGATTGGTTTACCAAATTTTAATGAAATAGATGAAAAAAATATATATTTGTTATGATTTTTCGAAGATTTTTTATGAAAAAATAATGGCCGCCTTTTTAAAATGGCTGCCAAAATCCGTCATTTTGATTTTTCAGATGGGTCCATATCCGAAATTAATTGTTATAACCTTAACTCCATTTCTGCAAAGTTTCATGAAACCAAATTAGGCCAAGCAGGGTATCCGTAGTTTAGGTTACAGTATTTGATTGGGTCCGTTTTCTTTTTTTGATCATGCCCGTATCATGGCTTTTTGTAAAGAGCATGATGATTAATACAGTAAAAACTTAAATTGGTCAAACCAGCGTATCCGTGTTTGAGTGTACTATATTGTAATGGGTCCGTTTGCTTTTTTGATTAGGTCTGTATTTTTGCTTTTTTTATAAAAGAGAATGATAACCCCAAAGATATACCAATACCGTCGAGTGCACGTAATCTCAGCCGTTAGTCCTTCAACAGTTGTCCTGTACTGAATGATTTCATACATATGTTTTCTGCCAAGGCAATGATAATTCAGGGGAAAATCATTTATAATGAAATCGACGTTCGCACCAAATGCGTTATACCTACGCTCGACGCACGGCGTTGTATTCAGTTTGAGACTTTCCCGTTGAGGGACGATAACATCCGCATAGTGTCTTCTGACGACGTATGACGCCTCTGTGTTCAACGTCCGACTATTTTGCGTTTGTCGCCAAAGTTAAACAGATACCTTACGGTCACCGAAATGAGATTTTGGTAGAGGAGAATGCGTTGCCAATACGTCGGTCAAATATTATTTTGAAATAAAGATATGAGTATACAAATGGTGAACAATTAACCCATTTATGCCTAGAGTCTAGAAAAAAGGCCTTGGCAAACAGCGTAGACCCAGATGAGACGCCGCATGATGCGGCTTCTCATCAGGGTCTGCGCTGTTTGCTTAAAGGAATTTCTGTAAGAAATATACTAAATAAAAAAAAAATATGCTAGACATCCCTAATTTTGGAAACAAATTGATCCAATTTAGAAGAATGGGAGAGTCCACTAGGCCTAAATGGGTTAAATTTGCATGAAATCTTTTGAAGACAAGTCTTTAAACATAGGATGCCACTGTGCCTAAATTCCAAATCCTTGATTCTGACAGGACTTACGCCTAAAATCAGTTTTACATCGCACTGTACTTTCAATAAAATTAACCCATTTATGCCTAGTGGACTCTCCCATCCTTCTCAATGGGATAAATTTATATCCTAAATTAGGGATGTCTAGTATATTTATTTCTATATTTAGAATATTTCTTACAGAAAAAATTCTTTAAGCAAACAGCGCAGACCCTGATGAGACGCCGCATCGTGCGACGTCTCATCTGGGTCTACGCTGTTTGCCAATGCCTTTTTTCTAGACGCTAGGCATAAATGGGTTAGGTTCATTTGTGTGCTTTTTATAGCTTTTTATAGCTCTGAAGAACTGTTGAACTTGACTAAGTTGTATCAAACGTGTAAAAAAAGAAACATTACAGTAGGTACCACCTCACCCAACCTCACACACCTCAACGGCAGGTATATTCCCCTGTTCCGTTAAACAATTAATGTCTTTTAATGGATACAATACATCATATAAATAATGCATAATCTAAACGTGCTGATCAATGAAGCGACGGTGCTTTATTATGCCTGTGTGGTTTAAGGTTATTGATTGTTATCCAAATGATTATTATTTTATGTCCAGAAAACATTTCAGCTCTTTGTTCTTCCAACGAATTGAAGTATTTCAAATAAGTAAGCACATGTATAAGCTATTCATCACATTTTCAGTGAATGAACACAGGTCAAGTTTAAACATTGAGACTACATAGTACATAGTAAAAATGCATTTGTTATACCAGCAATACTTCCCAAACCATTTATGAAATGTGAAGCACTTTTCGAACTATATAAGCACGGCAAAGGTAGAAGGTGTTAATTTGTTACTCGCAATCGAGTGTTTTCTCTGTTTTCGGTGTTTAATAATATATTGACGTGATCGTTAAATAACAAATTATATTAATTGCTCTAACATATTTATCACCCACGGTCCGATGGGGATCGATCAGACGTCAACAAAATGCCACACTTCATTAATAATTAACAACTAAACAGAAACGTAATCAATAGTGCGCTTGCACGAAGCCGTAGATGTCCATCGTGTATATTACATATTCATACTCGTAGTTCTTATTCTACTAAAGTGTTTGCCCCGCGAAAAAAGTCCCTCTGTTAAATTTATTAAAATTTAAAAATTAATATATAACTGAGAAAGTAACGACATGAAATAACTTACACTGTTATGAGCTTTTCTATAATCAAGATATATCATTAGAATATAATAACGAAGAATCATTCATCCCGAAGCAATTCATATTTTCCTCCAGAAAGGATAACAATACATATGCTTTTTATAGGGGCATAACAAACATGTCGACTTTAGGCGGATTTCATAAAATGTTATAAGTTCTATTTTGATTCTTAAGACTTCTTAAATGAAAAAGATGTCAACGAAAAAACTAAGTTCAACATTTAACAATCGTGTCAGATAATCAGGGGTTTCAAATCATGAAGAACTTTGATATCTGCGGCATATTTATTTATTTATTTAAGACATGACTAAACGAAACTTTACATTTTTTAAACCTTGTATGTGTTCAACCTGAGGAAATTTGTTACACGCTTCAGGATTTGTGCACACTCATTATGAATTCAAACGGGCCGTTGTGGCTCTAGTAATATACCAAGAAACGAAAGATACTGTTTGTATTGTGGTAGTCGCGATCTAGAAGACGTGTACCATTGTATATGTATTTGTCCGTGTTACATTACTATAAGGAGAAGATTCCTAGATAGAAGATTGTACGTTAGACCTTCAGTATATAAATTCAATTCTTTAATGGGATCTGTTAACGCATCTGTTCTTAAAAATGTTGCAAACTATATAAAATATGCACTAGATATAAGACAATCTGTTACCGTGTAATATTTGTACATCACTTTCCATGTGTATGTTACGTAGTATGTACACTGTACTTGAATCAATATTTGTTTTTTGTTGTTAAAACATTACCTAAACAAACTGACCACTGATTTATTGTATTTAATCACATTATTTTCTAGATTATGTACTAAGTACTGATCTTGAATAAAATGTTTGTCTTGTCTTGTCTTGTTTAAAACGTTTTATTAAGTACACAACGCGTTCTTGAAAGTGGTAAGAAAAATTAGTATTGAATGACAATAATTAATTGTCTTTTTTTAACATCTTAAAAATTACGGCTAGAAC